>JAOYSI010014011.1:15208-38920 GCA_025775065.1 Hiodon alosoides | reverse complement strand
TTTCTAAGGTACAATCATTCAGAGGTCAAAAACAAGATGTTTGTGTTTTCTAGTTTAAGCTTATCTCTTAAACCATATCTCAGGTCTAGTCCTCCACACCAACCAACAGTCTCCAGTCAAACACACAAGTCATACATTTTTCCTCATCAGTCGGTGAGCTCCTAAGTTGCACTTGTCTTGGTGAATATATAGCCGGATTCCTGACAGAGATCCAAATCTCTGCAGACCCGCTGTAGTGTTTTAAGAACAATCGTGTGTAAGATGAAAATGATGGAGGGGTGTACGGGGAGGCGTGAATCATGGCGCTGTCAGGATCAGAAGCTCGACCTACCGCCTAGGTGCAGATTGACTCCATGTGAGACTCTTACAATGGTGCCGAATGCTCTCTTTTGGACTGTTTTAACAACGGAAGGAGATATATATTTCCAAAACATCAGTTGGTACAACATAAAGACAAAATTTGTGTCTTGCAAAATTTCTTTATGCTCTCTTCATCGATCATTACCGATATAAATATAAAAATACAAATATGAAGTCTGGGTAATTTATTTGGGCAAGTATTTCTCTTTTTTTGGGTAAAAAAAAAAAAAAGAAGAGGAAAAATATTGCCAGAGTTTCTCCTTCAGGTCTTCTTCTGTACGGTCCACCCACTGTTGTCATGGCAACACAGGACTAATGTCCTTCTCCTTGGTTTGCACTAAGAAACGCAGCCATTTTGTACCCTGGGATTCTGTTCCTGTTCGGAACTGGCTGTCTGCGTTTTTGTGTTTGTGTGTTCTACTCAGCTTCCAGCTGTTCCTCCCTTCCTTTCCCGCTCCCTGTGCGACGCTGCATCACACCAGTCAACAGCGGCCCTGTCCTGGCCAAACACAGAGCTCGCCGAGCCTTCAGGCAGCCTAGTGTCTGGGCAAGGACAATGGTGGAAGAAACCCGTAGTATGCCAGAGGTACACTGAAGCGCAATACTCTGGTAGAAGAAGAAGAAAAAGTCACTGTGTACAAACAGGAAGAGAACTCTGTATAATAAGAGGCTTTGCAAGTCATGTACAGCATTTCAATAACCAAATGGAATGCCTTCAGCCCAAACCACTTTTTCAACATAATGGCATCCATGTGGCAAGCTGTTGCACCCATCAGAGCTGCATCAACTTGCTTTTGCTTTGGAGGTTATTTAACACTGATTTTACAGGGAGTCAGAGCCACGTGGTTGCAGTTGATTAGATCTGGGTTTCCTGGGTGGACCCCTGGCCGATCACATCAATTGGGTCTGATTAAGTGGCTCTGGAAGCCTGCTCGCTGATACATTTACACACAACATAATTTGAGGATCCAGCAAGGGCCTTTGAATTTATAGTACGTAGCCTTTTTCCTGCCTTTTTCCAAACAGGCAGTCCAGTGATCTGTATTTATAGTATCTGTGAGTGGAAGGTGTTCAACACACTCCTGATATTGGACAGACACAAAAAGTATAATGTTTTTTTTGTTTTGTTTCAGAGGGTCTGTGATTAGTATGCTTACCTAAAGCAGAATTACACCAGTAGACAGCACAGTGAGTTACAACCCCTTAGAAGACACACTGCTGCTTTTCGTTGAAGCTGCACTCTAATTATGTTGATTATAACAGCTGTAATTTAAAAAGAAGTATTGTTTGGATGTACTGATCCTTCTCAGGTTTATGGTTCTATTTTCCCGTTTTGACAACAACTCCTTCATGCCTGCCAAGTTTCCTCCATGTCTTTATGAGATCATGTGAGTGTTACCAGGATCAGAGAGGGACGACTCAGTGTTACTGTTGCTCCGCAGCCCTTCCCTTCACCAGGCCGACAGTCGTCTGCGACGCCATCTTCTCCAGACTCCGGCCGTAATCAGGGTGGCACACCACTCCCATTGATCCTCACTAGGCAGGTCCCTAGCTGGGCACGCTTCACGCTCACAACCGCCCAGCTCAGACCATCTCCTCCTGTGCTAATCTTATCTCATCGTCGGTTAGATCTTCTCAGCAAATATCTCCGGCTCCGCCCTTGTCCAGTTCTGTGTGAACTTGTGTGCCACCTGTCCCCTGTTGCTCCAGTGACCCAGCAGGCTCGGGCTAACAGTTACACAGCCAAGACAAGCAACGTAATCAGATATATGCTTTATGCGAACATAAAAGATGTTTGATTTAGTTTAGTTCCTTCATAATCATGATACTGCTGGGGTGAAATGACCCCGAACTGACTCATCGTGTGGGGATTCTATTTGACCGTGTGTGCCCTACCACATCCTGCGGCTCCCGAGGAAAACCGACCCCCACCAGTATTACAGTCTCCGCTCACAGGGGAGCACATTTAAGGAGAATACTGATATAAATAATACAAAGCAACACCACTTTAATTAAATATGAGGTCATACATGCATGAATGCCACAGAAACTTGAGAACCGTCTATTTATAACAGTTGACTTGTCTCCATTATCATTACGTCTATGGTAGTAAAGTATTTATACTATTTACTTCCATCAGTGGGAGATAGAGCACCGAATTGTCCCTGCTGTATAGGACTGAGCTGGGGCTCCATCTCAGATCTCCTCTGAGTTCTAACGCTGGTAACCTGGGCATGGCGCTTACCAACATACCAGTCTGAGTTGCCTAGACCGAATTCCTCGCCCTCTGTGGTAATGATTTCCACATTTCACTTTCCCCTTTATCTCCCTGAAGGGTTTGTGCTCCGTGCAACCACCCCGAGTGCCCATTCCAGAGAAAACAGAGTAGAAAAACTGCATTTGTTGTGCAGATCGCTTATACGAGCAAACACTTTATCCTCTCACACAGCTGCAGATTATATAATAGCACCAAAAAAAGCAGTAGTGTTTAAACAGAATAACAGATTACCATTTGTCATCAGAGGAATTTATGTTGCTTTACTGATTTGTGCCAAATAGCAAAACCATGAGAGAGAAAACACTGACTCAGAGATATCGAAGGGAACAAAGAAGTACACAACAGGGGGATAATACCTTTAAAAGAACCTTATCAAACCTTATCTTCATATTTATTCATGTTTTATTCTAAGAAACTATGTTTTCTACCAACCACAATCCCTACTTGCTTGTGAATTCAACCAATGATATTTTCTAATGTGTAAATGCTAATTTTATGAAAACAACTTTATTTTATAGAAGAGAAACAAGCTGTCACGTGAAAAAAGGTAACTGCATTTGCCATTTTACCATTTGACACATGACAGAGAACAGTCAGCTGAAAAACATAGACAAATAGTAGCAAATGTGCAGCTAGTCCAACAGACGAAAAGGTATTATCAGGTGATGGACACGTCTTTGCCATTTCTCCCCCATCCTTACAGATGCTCAAAACTCAAAACCTCTGTCTAAGTTTCATGAATTTATTATGCAGAGACCCTTTTGGTCAGCTCTAACCAAAAAAGAGAAAAAAATCTGTGAAAGAGTCCAGGGTGCTGTCTAAGATACATAATCAATAAAAACAGCCAATGTTTCAACAGCACTATATAAATGGTTTTAAACAAATTTTAGAAACAAAACAATTTTGTCTGAAACACTGGATCAATCTTTGCACATAGAAAGAATAACAGCGCCCATAGTTTTGACCAGAGGTTAACGAACAAATCTACTTAGATACTACTGTAAAAATAATAAATAGATATTTACATAGACATCTTACATTTACATCTACGAAAAGCATATGTGTGGAGTCTTGGAGCCAAATGTGATGCTTGCACAGTGTGACAATGTAATCCATGGTTGTGACTAAGTGAACGGACCCTCTGGATATTTTTTAAACTAATGCACTAGTGCGGCATGGCCTTCAGTAATTAATCACGTGAATGACCGTAACAACACCTGCATTAAGAGCACGACTGCACAGATCAGCCAAATGGGACTGATGGTCAAGGCAGTGCTGGGTTGGCATCTCAACACACCTATGATGGGCATGTAAAAAGCTTTTCTTTTTAACTGAGCCAACAAAGCTTACGAAACAGTCCGTAATCAATTAGCGTATGCGTTGGTACTGACTTGTAAACCCACCACTGGGCTACTAAGTTATTCGGTTCCAAGTGCTTCTATAGGATTAAAACCCAGTGCAGCAGTATCTTGTAAATGGCATCCACACATTAGTGCGCATTAGGGTATGGATGCAAGGAAAGTGGCCTTGATCAGCATCAAATAAACACGCTTGCAAGAACATAAAATAAAACTTAAAAAGGGCATTTAACCTCATTCCACTTACCACTGTGAGAAAAGCCTAAATGCAAGTAAAACATTGAGAGTAACATGAGAGTAAGCATTTATCGATGCAAATGTTTATGTGTTCATAAAGAGTTAGACTGCAAAAAATGCCCCCTATTTAACTCCAAAGTGATGACCAAAGGATTCTCTTTTCAGAACGTCTGGGGCTTTTATAGGTCCCGAGACACAGTGCTTGCATTGATTCAATATCATAAATCAATTTTTTACTGTCCAATTCCATGCTTAGGGAAGCCTTTGTCTCTCCCAAAGCTGCTAAATGAAAACAAGGCTTTTATCTCTTTTGGACTAAACAGCACTTTTCATATTTGGCTTTGGTGGTAATCTTCCCTTTGCAGGGCCAATGACACGAACAAAGCAACACTCAAATAGACCTTTCCATGCATTCTCCGCCTCCATCTTGAGACTGGGGTAATGGTTTTACAACACGATGAACCCAAAAAACCTGGTTTACCCCAAGAGCCCAAAATACGACCACAAGGAAGTCCTCTACAGTGCCCAGGTGTTATCTGCACATTTTTGATTCTTTAAACAGACATCAAGGCCCCTCACATTCCTTTAAAAGCAAGTTGATTAGTACATAATTGTATTACATTTCCCGTGAATCTCAAACGATAAAGTTAAATGTGACTGAATGCTAAAAAATAATTAATAAATTAAATAAAAAACCATAACAGGAGAATATATACATAAGAATTTAAGAATATATCTCCAAAACATCAAAATAAAATCAAATACAGACCAAACCAACTCTGTGAATACATAACGTATTTAAAGATATAAAAATAATGAAAAAAGATGACATTATAAATAAGTAAGTTGCAAAACTAAATTAACAAATACAATAAAACTGCTTTGGTGTAGCAAGTTTTGGAATTTTACGTTAAAAATTCTAAATACTGTCATACGGTTTTGTGGATGCCATTCGCGATAAAACGGGCGGTTATTCGCGCTGGTATAGTTATTATTATTATTATTGTTATTGTTATTGTTATTGTTATTGTTATTATTATTATTATTATCATTATCATCATCATATTTATAAGCGCCTCCGGATGCAAAGATGTCCTTCCGCGAAGTACGGAACATCCTTCTGATTTGTGTCAAGAGCCAGCTCAAGGGACCTCTACCACAACGGCCTATTATAGAAGCTTCTTTGGTAATATTGTTTTTGACCCAAACACAACATAAACGGACATGGAATTGCACTAGCAACGACAGTGTAAGAACTGACCACTGTATTGTTTTTTCTTTCTTTTCTATTGTCATGGTTTTTGTCTGATAATATCTCCGCTTCCGTCTTTTATTTATACTGACCCTAGCCAAATTTCGTATTCGATTAGCCAGCAACGATACACCTTCATTAGGAAGAGAACACACATAAACAAATGCACACATACATTTACAAACTGAAATAGTACATCGTTATATCGAATAAGGCAAGTACAATGCTATAAACAGGCTTTAATGCATACGAGGCTTTTCCACGCACCTGTATCAACACCTTCATATGGAATTCTTTATATTTTTATTTTTTTTAAATGGTCAACATATTTTGAACGCTAAAAAAATCTTTATACTGTAAGAACTATAAATGGGTTGGTTTAAGTCGTTGTTTTTTTTCCATTCCCATTTTGAACGTACAATATTCGAATTCTGCTTAATTTGACGAGTCACGTCGGTGTCAGTCCAGACAGTGAAATACTAATTTGCAACCAATACCAGTCTTTCACATATATTTACAACAACATGACATCATTTCACCTCGGATAAACGCCACTTACCTTTAAATTTAATTCCGCTTCCAGATCAATACAATATTGTAAAAGAGCAGTGCCTTCAACTACGCATCCTTCACTTACGTAGATAACGTTAACGTTTTATATTTCTGCTCAAGCAATTTTCCCAGCATCGTAATTTGCTTTTAAAACGAGTTATGCCGCTGCAACATTAGGCATTCCAAAAAACAGTACGCAACGTCAACCCTGTGAGTCGCAAAAAATAAAAAAAAAATAAAAATAAAAACATATACACCGCAGCTTAGAAAATCAACGTTAGTTAATGGGCACCTATATTAAATAATCATCCTACCGACACTGCAAGCCCAAAACTCGGAGATCACCTCAGACGGAGGCTACAGTCCTCTGACAGAAGGGCTGCGCGCGCAGCGTCTCAGCCCGGAGCTTGTAGTCCTCCTCTTCTGGCAGTTATTCGTGCGTGCGCGCGATCTGCTAAGGTAAATGGCTGGTCAAAGCTGCCAGTCAAAATTTGCCTGTATCTGTTTGTAGTTTATTTGAGTATTTCAGAATTGTACAGGTATTTTAATATTATGCATGCAGTTCTATATATGAATAATTCCGGGAGCCTACAGTTTTTTTCAAGCAGGCAGACATCTGGTAGCAGATTAAAGCATTTAGACTTTAGACCTGTTGTCTTTACTTGTGTACATGCATTTTACTTGAAAACAATAGGAAATTATTATATTATTATTATTATTATTATTATTGTAATTTTCTTTTTCTTCACATCAACACTAGTTTCTAATGGTGTGCATAAATCCAGGACAGTTCCCCAAAAAAAAAAAAAAAAAAAAAAAACTGCAGAAAAGGATCAGGGAAGGAGCGTCTTGCAGATGTGTTTTGATGCATCCCAGAATGCTCACACAACACTGTGGCCCACTGCAGTGTATGGTAATGCAATACTGCCTCTTGTCAGAAATTTTTTCGATCTCTGTGTAATTTCTGAAAATAAGAAAACAACAAAACCTCATGAAATTTTACTGATACATCTGTATTCCATTGAAAATCATGTATTTACATTTATGCAGCATACAATATGAGAAGGTGCCAAACCTTCTTCATATGGTGATTTATTTTTATATTTTAATGACCTGTCTTTAATGACCTCACGTGATCAGGGCATAGATGATATTGACATCAGACATGTCTGAGCGCATCAGTCATGGGCCCCTTTGAAAAAAAAAGCCACTTAACTCAGCTGCAGTGCTGCCATGGTGATATGTGCAGTGGATGGGGGTAGGAGCTTGGTCCAAATGATGATGTGAGCGCAGCAACTCTGCCTCGTGTTCAGTGGAGTGTTGAGAGCTGTAGCCCGGCGGTGACAAGGCTGGATGAGGAGAACCCCGGGGACCTCCTATCATTACCAAGCAGCCTGCGGCCCTGCCACTGGGCTCTGTCCTCCCATTGTTCTGCAAGAGAAGCCACTTAATAAAGTTGAACGTGCCGTCCGCATCACCTCCACAGCGCTACGACCGTCTCGTTTCTGCATGCTTACTCTGATTTCCTTAAGTGTCAAGCTTTCCCAAAACTGAGACCCAAAGGCATGCCGTTACACCCTTATTTGATATAAACATAAACAGGAGCAGAAACGTTTTTAGTAGTTTGCGTTAAAAGGAAACTCTAGAAATGATTACACTACTGAATCAACACACCTTTTTTACATTTATTGATTTGGCTTTCTTATTGAGTTATATAGCTCTCGATGAGAACCAACATTTATTAATTGCTATTGACCTCAGGCTGTGTAGCCATTGAGCGAACACAGGTGATAATCACGAGGACAAGCCACGTTTCTGTTTGATTACAGCTGAACATGGTTTCCTTTTTTTTAACTGTGTCGTTTAACTGTGCCCCCCCACCTTGAATGTTTAACAGGAAATCAATTCATAAAAAGAGTAAACATTACTTGATTTAAAACAATGCATTCATTATTATCCAGTATGTATTACTTGGAGCCAAAATGTTCAGAATTTGTAAAATTCTCCGAATGGCAGTATTGAATAAAAAAAAAATTGATAATGGGGATTTTTGTGTTTAGTTTTTTGTTTCCATATTGACTGCTCTATCGATGTTTAACTCTCGATACACTAAAACATGTTTGAGCACATTCTCCTTATCATCATCAGCCCTGAGTATTGTCCGATAAACTACAATGTCCGATTGCTAATCTACTGCCACTAAACAGCTGTGCAAACGCTCACCATAGAAACCATGGCGAATATTAGGTAAGGTGATCGTAATGGACTAGGAAAAATTCATAATTTTTAAACTACCTAAACTACCTGTAGTCCAAGTAAATTCCCACAGGCCTGTTGGTTTAAATAGATTTTCTATTTTTAATGAGCAAGAACTGTGCACGGTTCCTTGCTGAACAGACAGAGAGAATACCGTAGGCACAAGGAGAGTTGGATTGTTATTGATATCTGTCATGTGAGGGTTCCGTTGTCATTTCTCCAAACCAAAACAAGGAATGGGGGGATAGTTATTCTAATGAACCAATCCCAGAGGATTACGCTTTGTTAATGACATTCAGAGGGATGCAGGGAGGGGGGGAAGAAAGATAGAAGACAGAGGGGCTGTGAAAGGAATGATGTTGACGGATTGTCTTTTTGTCTCTCTGCAGCGAGGTTACCTAGCGCTACACCCATTTACCAACAACAATTCCTTTCTCATTTACCATTATTTTGTTCAATTTTAGGAAACCCTTCTGTCAGTAAGCGAAATTAAAAAAAACAAAAAAAACAATGATAAAGTAAAAACAATTTATTCCATTTTTGATTACTTTCATATTTTTGAAATTCTTAATTTGGCATGATGGGTCTATACAGACCTAGTTCATGCCATAGAGCAATTAGATTTTAAATTTTAATATGTGAGAGCAAGAAGGAGAGAATATGTCTGTCGATCTTCAAAATTCTGTATCACGAGACAACGCATTTTGAACAGGGCAGAGCACATCTGAAATTAGGTCAACTCTTTCCTATTGAAATGGGTTCAGACATCATGCATGCCCCAACAGCCCCTCTGCTTGTAAGCTGTGCGCTGCCACGGTCCCATTGCAAGCACCAGTGTCCCCCAGCCTTGCTTTCAGACAATGAGCCTTGCATTGCGTAAGGGACGCACGGAACGCTGCCCTTGTTTCTCGTGCACCCTGCCTGCCTGTCTGCCTGGGCACAGGATCCCAGCAGGGGATGTCCTGTTTAAACCACATCCTCTTCACCAGGGGATGGAGAACGTTGTTTAGGACTAGAACACTTTGTTAGAAGCCAGTCTGGTAAGAGTCCCATTAGACTATACTGCTGTATGGCAGTCCCTGATTGGATAAATGAGATCTGGGCAGATAATCAGCTTTGAGGAACCCCCACATCACTGCATTTCCCTCTTGTTAATGCATGCAAGCTACAAAGACAATGTTCAAATTAAGCCTCCCGTCAGAAAATTAAGGTTCTCAATCCTCTGGTTAGTTTTCGTGGTCACAGATTTTTAATGAGGGAAGCCTACATTTTTGATGCCTTTTGTAATTAACATATTTGCTTTAACAGTAATTCCATATATAGCTTGCAGAAGAGAAACTAGTACGTGAAACAGCATCATTAGCATTTTTTTTCTCTAATGCAGGTATTTATTTGGTTAAATCACACAGCACTCAAATTTGGATAGACAAAGAGACAAAGGAGACAAGAGAAGGCTGGTTCCCAAAGATATGCAGTCCTCTTGTTGGCCAAGCAGACTTAGGAATTGATGTTTTAAGGATTTTTTTAAATCCTTGAGTTTCTAATGTAAATCAAGAGAATCTAGTTTGACTTTTTGTAAGGCCAAATACACAAAAACACTTTTCACAAATGTGAACAAATTTGTTAGGGCTTACAGATACAATAAATGTACATTAACCATAAATCTACATTAAGCCATTACTGTGATGGACCAGTCAATCAACCTCTATATAATATTACATTGTAGCATTTAAATAACATTTAAATAACATTTTTGTTGAATAAAACAGTGCATTTGGACATGACATTTCTACTGACCATGCCCAAAAAACAGACACAATTTGACCGGAACACATGACTTTGGTAAGCATTAACTCTCGAAGCCCATATGCAATTGCTTGCTAAGATATCCAGGCCTACAAGGCTGGGGCAAACTCTGTACTTCGCCTCCAGCCCTGGGGCAGTGCCCATGGTGCACCAGGCAGGGGTAAAGAATGTGTTGAGGAGCCATAGTGAAGGCCACTAAAGCCCTGCCTTTTGAAAGGCCCTTTGTTATGCTGAAGCCCTTGAAGAGTGCAGCGATGCCTGGGATGACCCTCACTGACTCGGCCTCTAACCTCCAGAACTGGATCAGGAACAGCCACTGCCCTTGCCCCGGAATCTAACACACACACACACACAATCACAAATGCCAGTCAGAGCAAATCAATCACCAATGCCCTCCGCTTAATCCCCCACGCAGCCATCAAACAGCCCTGTGCTTTGTGTGTGTTCCATTCGCTGGAATTAAGAGCTCCTCATTTCCAGATAACTTAAGGAAACCAGAAGTTACTGTCCAAATAAAAGACTGGAAGAACAATGAAAAGCCATACCTTCCTTAAGTGAATTAAAATAACTAAACTGACATTGGTGTTTCTTTTATAATTTCAATTCTTCTCTCCAAATTAGGACATTTAAAAATATATGGCAAATCATTTTTACTGCTATTTTAGTATTACACAAGTTGCATATAATATAGAGACGGTGGTCTTGAAAGACTGCAATGTTATGCTCTTGTTTTTGTCATTTTAACTTGATCTATTGCCGGGAAAGTAAACAAAGCTTTAGAGACAACAGAGCCAGCCGAAAAAAACAGCCCTGTGTCATCAAGACACATTGCATTGAGAGATCATTACGTTACTTTACATTCCCAAGGACCTCCAAGCCAACTTTCGAAACCATCTCTATCAGCCCAGATTTCCCGTCCTAAAATCCTTGCAAGCAGCCAATTCAGTTTGTCTGCAAAACAAAGAAAAGAGTGGACTTTTTTCTTATGGCTTAAGGCTTATTACTGTAGTGCAATACCAATACTGTACTAATAAACAAATAGTGAAAGAACTTCAGCAGCTTTTACACATATAAATATGCGTTTCCTATTTATCTACTGGGCTATCACAATAAATAAAACCATGGGATGTTTGCATTTTTTAGCAAAAATATTTAAGACAAATAATCCCTTTAAATCTGTAAAGCCTTATAAAAGAAAAAATGCAATTGCCTTTGTTTAGATTTCAGCTGCAGAACATTAATCAGTTTAAAACTGGGTCTATAATCCTATGGGTCCTATGATCTGGATTTCACGGGTTCTAATGTCATTTGCTGATTGTGACTGGGACAGCAGTGGTGAACAATTGGCAGAACGCCTCCTGGGCTGATGTAGGAGGGAGGTGCCCCTCCAAAAGGTGCTGACCTCTCGGGCGTAGTCTGTATAGTCTGCAGAGTCAAAAAGATTGGCTTGAAGGCAATTGGACCGGAGGAGACTAATTGTCCAAACCCTCCTAAAATTAACAACCATGGAAGTGAGAGGGTCTATACTGAACTTTACAATGATAGTCACAGGTTAAGAATGAAATGCTCTCTTAAACCTCTTTATTTAAATAACAAGTCATACGGGTTACACGTGTAACCATTATATAGTTTAGCTTGTATTGTTATGTTCCAAGACAGCAGTAGTTCAGTGTGGCGAACCCCTCATTGTACACATAGAAGGATGGCCAGACCTGTTCTGTTGCAGAGCTCTGCCGTCAGAAAGAGAGACAACCAGGCATCCTGCTGAGTCTGTGATTGATCTTTCTCCCAGTGTCCCAGTCACGGGGCTGAGTGGCGTTGGGGGGTGCTCATTCAGTCCAGCTGAGCCCACACTCTCTCTGAGTTGGTGAAGTCGGGCCAGACGACACGTCACAATGTGCATCTGGAGTATCTCCTCCAGACTGATCCAGAGTGGACGGGCGTGCTTGCCTTCCGCCACAGCTCTCTGCTGTCCCTGCCAGGTGTTTACTTTGAGCCTGCCGATTTTGTCTCTATTCATTAACTCAGATTCTCAGTGTTGTTGGCCAAGGCAAATTCCAGGTAGGCGAGGCATACTGCTGGAAAAATCACACGACCGCTCGCTCTGCAGTGGTTATTTAAAATGAATGGAAAACCTTGATTCTCCTTCACAGGAAATAGTTTTCCTGCCTCATGATGTAAACATGTCATAGGAGCCAATGAATATGACGTAAAACCCCCACTAACTAGGGCCGTGACGCCTTTTTAAAAACCCGAAGAGGACTTCCACCAATGCAGATAGAACATTAGCGCACAGGTAGACTTAACCATTTGTCAAAAATACTAGCAAAACTGTACATTCAGCAGCAGTCTGTCACTGAGAGGTTATACCTTCAGTCACAAGACAGTTTAAACAGGATGGCTGCCCTGGTCTCAGAGCCAGTAGAGGGATGGATGGAGAAGCAGACAGAGATCAGATTCTTCCCCAAAATGAATTGGTTCCGGTTGTAATTATGGCTTGCTGTGCTAAATGCTATATCGGTCTGTTCAGTACGGATGATCTGCAGTCTATTAAAGATCCTGAGCTGAAAGGCAGAGTGCTTCAAGATTCATACCTATGCAGAATTCTTAATGACTACTACTTAAAAACCAAGGTATATCCCAGTTCCAGGTCTTGGTGCTAGTTCCAGGCTCTGCAGAATGACCAACCATAATCAAAATAGTTGTAATTTTATTACTTATTTATATGAGAGAAAAAAATCTGCAATGACGGCAATAATTTGCACACAGACCAATCAAATAACAAATGTTTTTACGGTTGGTGGAAGGACTATAGAAGAAACCGTATTTACACGCATAATACACTACCCCCATCTTCCGGAAGAAACACGCAACTGACGCGAAAATTTTCACTTCTATTTGATTATTTCCTAACGATGTTAAAAAATTGTTATCATATTTGATTAACTTATTTTGAGCATTAGAGTTTCGACAGGTTGTTATCTACTCCCATTTTCATTCACCAGGCGGGAAAATGCGATTGGTCTCCTTCTATCCAGCCACCCCTCTCTTTTACACTTTGTAGGTTAAACAGCCTGCACGAGAGGTTCAGTGCTGCGGACTCTTCCCAGTTGTGAATGTAAAAACGGACACCTGTCACCATACTGCTATGTGGGATTAGAAAATAAGGGGGAAAATGAGTTTGCTGAAAGTACGTGGGTGTTCTTTTACGTAAGACAAAGCACTCTCCAAAATGAAAGTTTCATGTCATACATGAATCGTCATACGTAGCGACATTTGGTAGAATGATAGAAATGGGTTTTCAATAAAATAAGGATAATCAATTCGACTTGTAATAATAGCTGAAAAATATTGACTAATAAGTAATAAGTTATTGTTAATTATCACTAAACAGTAATAAACACCCATAAACAATATTATATAACCATATTAATATAGTAAACCTTTGTAAACAAAATATGGAAATCGTTTCCGCGCTACCTCTTCAGCGAAAAGGAATCAATAAAACAAAGCTACCAGTTCGAACCGAGAGACAAACCAATGTGTTCTTACTGTCGGTGGTTCTGGACAGTGAAATCAATTTGTGGTACAAAGGAGTGAACATAAACTGTGAAAATCTGTAACGCCCACTTCGCTCAGACGAGTTGGTAAAGGTCAATTCGGAAGGAAGCCGTTCAAGTCAAGCTTATCAAAAAACAAAAGCCATAGATGAACTGTAAGAAAGTAGCAATTTATAATTAACATGCAGCACGAGTTTACTAAAGAGAAAAGCAATATTCTTTCTGAAAGCTTGAAAAAAACACATCCGAAGGACTTTCTGGTTGGCGAAATCTTACCATACGTGAAACTCGTTAGACTTGAGAATGACATCTGCACTTCAGCAACTGATTTCCAGTGGATGTGTCCTGTAGAATCCTCCGACGAAGAAAATGGTCACGAAGAAATTAAGAATTTACCAAGGAATGCGAAAGGTTGTTTGCCTCTTTCGACTGTTTGTTGTTGGGTTTTAACTTGATATTTTGCATATGGTGTTAACACTTTTCCCCCGCAGATATTCGGAAACAAGATAATGTCGGAATTCTGAATTCAAGATCATCATTGCAAACGTATGCAAAATCAACAGTCATTCTGAAAAACAAGACTGATAACTTAAATGGTTAGTATAATCCCAGTTGTGTACACTTGGCGTTTTATGTTGAAATACAATAAATTATGATTATAACTAATATTTTTTGCTACCAGTTGTGAACGTTTTTGAAAAGTGTTGATTTTTTTAATGAAATACATTGTCATACATAAAGTTTATAATTAATTAAATAAATACTTTTAAATAGTTTTAAGTAGGTTATGAACAGTTTCGTCTTGGTAACCGTATTTTTTGTTTTGTTTTTGTTTACATAGCTCAAAACCGAACTTTAATAAAGGTTGGTGAACGTTACGATGACCAGATTTTGTGGACGAATATATGTTCAGACATAGCTGGTTGTCTTTTTGACTTATTTCGAAAAGGTGCTTAAAATTTCAGTGGAGACTGAAATATTTTGTTATTTCGAAGGTTTTGAGTTACCATCCTCATAGTGTTTTGCAAAACTAGCAGTGCAGTATAACCTCGAAACTGACAATTGAATACATAATGGGCCATTGCCAAAAAACTGGGTCATAACTCGTAATCGTAAATGGGATGTAACAAAACATTTACACACAAAAAAAATACGTTTTAATAGTGTTGTGTCTGAACTTTCCTTGTCGCAGATGGTCAACAGCAGGTCAAGACCCATAAGGGAAGACCAGCTTCGTATCCTCGGAAAGCTCGAAAATCACCGGCAGGGCAAAAACTCCGGAGGGAGGCCTTATTTAGATTAATTAGCACGGTAATTTCAAATGCATTTTTTTAATTTGAAGTATTCAAGCCATGTTTAAAATATGTTTGTTCACTATTTCGTAGAAAACTCATGAAATAGACATGTACAACATATCAAAACGTGTAGTGAGGTTTACGTGTAGGTTATATATATATGTATGTGTGTCTGATCTTGTCCATTTCTTAGTGGTGGTGTGATGTGGACTTGTATTTACTATGTTAACTATTGTTTACTATTGTTATGATTGCAGTCAAAGCTCCAGGAAAAGAGGAAAACCTCAAATGCAGGAAAAATGTCAGTGGAAGATAAGTCAACTCTTGGTAGCAGTCCCCTATCTGCTGCCCAGAACAGTGTAATGCAGACCTACATGGAGTGCCATCGCAAAGATATGTATGGGCCAAAATGGAAAGGGCCTAAAAAACGTGATGCTATGTGGCTGGACCTAGCAGCTCAGATCAATGCCCTGGACGGTTATAGGAGATCTGTGAAAGAGGTGAGGAGTATGTGGTCGCAGTATTATCATAATGTAAGACGCAATGGTCTAAAAAAGAAAACTGGGCTGTGCACGTCTACATTGGGACCACTGGAGAAGGACCTCCTTCAACCTACAAGTTCTGAGGAGCAGGACAAAATCGGAAACATGACAGAATGTCCCCCCCCAGTCCACAAAAGTAAGTTAAAAGCTATTAAACAAAGGTCTAAATAAGCATTTTCTATGTTCAGCCAAACTGGTGTGTAACCCATAAATATAATGGGAAGCCGCCCCCCTTGATTGTTCTGTTGTGATGTTCCTTTCCACAGAAAGAAAAAGGAGCATGTTGAGAGAAGAGATTGGTTCAGTGTTGGACTGTACCTCAGTCCCCAGCACCACGTCAGAAAAAGAATTAAGCCCTCTACAGGCCACAGCACTCCATCAATGCACCAGCATGGAAAGTGCAGTGAGTAGGATTGTCATATTACGCTTGAGGGTATATAACATCCCTCTGGGAAATATTTGCTATGATGAATATTAGCTACTGGCCTACAACAGAAGTGTTGTTGGTTATTGATTATTTTACGATCATTAATATACATCTATATAATTTCCAGGAAAATATCAAATGCACTGAACAGCAGGGGGATGTGCTGTTGGAGGTACTAAACTACTGCAAGGTAAATTTAATGAAAAAGATTTATGGATTTCTGCCACTGTTAGTGCTATGTTAGAAATGTAATTCCAATAAACGTATCCTAAAATTGAGTTCTAAACTGCTTAGTTCTTAACTTTTAGCTTTTTCTATTATACCATGTAGTGTTTCACCGCCATTGTCCTGGTGTTCCCTTCCCTAGCGACTGCTCTTGCGGCTGTAAATCGTGTGTTTGCTAAATGAGTAAATAACATCCGGATCATCCTCATTCAGGTCATGCACACAGCCATCCAGAGGCTTGAGCAGAAGGTGGACAGACTGGAGTCAAGTCTTTTTAATGGGGAAAGTTCTCATTTAAGCCACGAGAGCCCCAACAAGGTATGTTTTCGGGTGTGTTGGCGCACACAAGCGTTCAAGGTCATAAACCCAGCAGAGTCCCTCTGGCAGCCTACTTCATGCTTTCATTCTCTATTTTCTTCCAACACTCTCTATTCTCTGACAACTGTGATTACTCACGTAGACTCATACTGACACTCTACAAACAAATGGGTTATACTGTATGAAAGCCATCCCCAGATTCTCCTAAAGGTGGCCAGATCAAACACCTACAAAAGTATTACGTTACCCTGCATCACAGCTCTTGTTTGACTTGAAAGACTTGATGTCTCTCACGGACAACCAAGAGTAAGTAAAAAAATATGGCTCTGGGGCGTCCCTGGAATTCAACTTAGTTTTTTCGCTGGTTTTAAATTTAAATTTTATTTTAAGAAATACCTCATACCTTAATTACCTGATATAGCCCTCAGTAAGCCGGCCATGGATTTTGAAGTAGTCTTTTTCCAATTTATTAATGTTTGGTAAGTATACTCTTTATTACGAGACTCTTATGTTCTGAGGAACCACCTGCATAATGCAGTTTGTTCCCTACTAATAAGGAGCTGGGAGTCTTGGAATAAATCACTTTCTCTTATTATTATTTATTTATTATCCAATCAATCACTCATAATTAAATACATTTACCCATAAACTAGGATAGAATTTCAGTTATGAAAGGTGAAGGTGTAAGTTATTAAAGTAGTGGTAAGATGACTTTAATCAATATTTCGATTAAATCAAATGGACAACCTGGTAAAAATATAAAATAGTTTATTAACAGGGGGTTCACAAACAATAGGGAAGGCCACACGCATTGTTAAAAAGGGCAGACAAAGTAATTTGGAGAAGACTAAGGAGGAAAATGGCGGTTGGAGTGTTGGGCCTTAAGTGACCACACGTGGGTTGGACTAATGAGCATGAACAAAAAAGTTTAAAGTGGCGCTTTTACTGAAGCTTAAAATAAGTTTGTGGGGAGATCGGTTGGTATCGTTAGTTAGTGAGGGACAGATTGCGCGCAAAAGCTCTATACCGGTGGTATATTTTCACCGCCATAATGTTAAGCTGTAACCAAAAGGTTGCTGGTTCATGCCTCACCCTAGCTGTTGTCTCCTTGAGCAAGGTACTTAACCTGCTTACGGTAAAAATATCCAGCTGTACAAGTGGATGAATTTTGAAATGTATGTGGGGGGTGAGTCGCTTAAGGTATAAACTTAATTGTGAATTGTAATGATGGACAAATATCCAGACGCACATACCAAAGTTTGCATATCTTGAGTGAACTATGAGAGAACTGTTTATCAAGTGAACTATGTTATTAAAAAGAGAAGAAAAGCTAATAGGATGTAGGTGCATTAAAAGAACGATGTGGAAGAGTGCACTGCTACTCTAGTTAACTTGCACAGAGAAGAACATTGGCCCCCAGGGATATGCTTCCACGTCTGAAAAAAACTTTTGGTTTGCGTCTTCTGGCTGTGCTACCAAGGCAAAGAGACGGAGAGAAGCAGTCATCCCCGTTCGGAAGCTTCAAGTAGCTTTTACCTGAAAAGCGGCTAACAATTGTATCGGATCCTTGTTAATGGAACACGCTGTCGTATACATTGATTCAGAGCATCCCAAACATTCAGCAAACCGCTCTCCCACACAACACCATACACGATGTCTTCCATCTGCCCAGTACTGTTGAAAAAATAATTCACCCATGAAGAGCCCGCTTCTCCAGCTTGCCGGTGGCCATCGAAGGTGAGCATTTGCCAACTGAAGTTGGTTACGATGCCAAACCAACCGTAGTCCGGACAAGACCCTGGTGAGGACGATGTGCAGACAGATTAGCTTCCCTGGGGCTGACAGGTTGGCCAGATGTGGTTGGATGTGGAGGTCCTAGGCTGACATTGTTACATGTGGCCTGTGGTTGTGAGGTCAGTTTGACGTACTGCCAACTTATCTAAAACAACACTGGAGGCAGAGAAATGAAAGTTCAGTTCTGGTGAACATTTCTGCAGTCAGTATGCCAATTGCACGCTCCCTCAAAACTTGAGTCATCTGTGGTAAAACTGCCTGTTTTTGAGTGGCCTTTTGTCCCCAGCACAAGGTGCACCTGTGTAACGATTATGCTGTTAAATCAGCGCCTTGAAATGCCACACCTTTCAGGTGGATGGATTATATTTGCAAAGAAGAAATGCTCACTAACAGGGATGTAAACAATTATGTAATTTATATCAATTAATAAAATTTGAGTGTATGGAAAATGTCTGGGATATTCTATTTTGGCTCAGTAAGTGTGGGACCAACACTTGTCATGTTGAGTTTTTCTTTTTGTTCATTGTAGTTCCTTTTTTCTGCAGACTGAAGTGATTTTCAGTTGGCTGTTGAGGGTGAAAGGCTGCAGTTTCTGCGTTCCTGACTGTGCATAGATGGAGGAGCTGCTAATAAGAGACACTTACTTCATCATGTTCACTACATGCCTTTCCAGGAGCCGGTGCTGGTAAAACGCGCCTTGTTTAGACGTCCTTACCCTGCACTCGTGAGCGCTCCTCTGGCACAATGTGTGGATCTGCCACCCTTAGCCCCTGCTAGTGCTGAGAACAATAGAAGAACGGGGGCTGCGTTAACAGGCTGCTTTAAAGGCCAGTGTGGAACGGTTTTGGCGGGTGCGTCCACGCCGAGAGCCACTGGGATGAAACGGGCTCTAAAAGCCTCCAAAAAGGACCAGCTGCCATCTAAAGGCCTTCCAGTGGATACTGCTAAATTACGCCCGCCTTCAGCGGTGTCTACAAAGGAAGAAAAGACCAAGCACTTAGTCGGAAAGGGGCGTTTAGGTGAGTAACTTTTGAGAATGTGTTTAGAAATTTTCACGAATTGGAATAAAGTGCATGAAGATATTAAGTAAACATGCACAACCGAGTTTTAATAAAAATGTAATGGCGGTAATTATGATTGCTAGACAGTAAACTCTAAACTTAATGTGAATGTTGTTCAGTCAAGCAGTTCTAATATTTGAAGTATTTTTTTGCTTGGTGCTTGTTATCAGTTAGATTAGTGTTTGTGCCGTTTTACTTTGTTATAATCAGCCCCTCGGTCTCTAACAGTAAAGTCGAATGGCGACCAAAATGTTTCACCGACACCCGAAAGTTGTATCAGAATCAGGCGATGGCATAATGAGGTAAATGGTAAAACTATGATACGGAGTTTAGGCCATCTGCTCCTGATGGTGCGACTGTCTGTTCTTCGCTAGTGCTGATTGGAAACCCCGGACGTGAAGTGCACATTCCCAGCTCGGTGTACCTGAAGGCCTTGAAAAAGACAGATCCAAAGGTGGCGGTGGTCCTGCTCCTACATGCTGTCTTTCCTGCCAGTGCGCTTTCCTGCGGGGATGTCACAGGGGACCAGACCAAGGGCCTTCATCAGCTGGACCATAATAAAGTTGAAGCTATACGAGGTGAGAGCTCACTGGATCATACTCATTGCCGGGGAAAGTTTCTTCTTGATTTCTGTTAGATCTCAGAAATGAAATTGTGGTAAAGTGTTGAGTTAAAAAAAAAAAAAAGGAAACTTGTCGCTTACTCAATTTAAATAATTAAATACTATATTTTTCTCAGGGTTTGTCCTACTCCCCAGGTTGACCTTGAATCAAGAAAACAATGTTTTAATGTGTTCCAGAGTGGCTAGCAGAGGTGTTCCCACATCATCATCTGGGTGTGAAAGGGAGAGACTGGGCCAATTGCGTGGGAGTTTTACAAAATATCTTGAAGGGGCTTCACAATACAGAAAGAAAAGTAAGTACTTACAACTGAACAAAGCATAAAACCACAGATGTTATAGGATATAGGGGGTGATGAGAGAGAGAACGTGCGTAATGTGAATGCTCAAAGGAATCGAGGCGGGAACCTTGCTTTTTACAGTTTACTGACTGGAAGCAGAGACGCTCTCCCTAGGAACAGCCAAATTTGACCAAATATATATATATATATATTATATATATATATAATATATATATTCATCCTTAATAGCCGCATTTCCACTGCATGCCTGGGCCAATCGCATTTACAAATTTTTTCGGGGCTTGAAGGGGGCTTAACCCTGCCCCCTTTTTTGGGTGGGCTAAAGCCGGGCCTAGAGAAGCCAAGGGTGGGGTCATTGCTAAGTTGTTCCCAATTTTCATTGGCAAATTCAACGTGGGTGAGCTTGAGTTCTGTTTGTTTTCATAGTAGGACTTCCTTACCCTGGGGTTTGGAGTATTAGTGCATGATGTATTCAGTGGAGTGAAAGTTTGTGAACCCTTTTGAACGTCTGTTTTCTGCATTAGTTTGACATAAAATCATATCTTCATCAAAGTCCTAATAGAGAATCCGATAAAACGCACAAAAACTGGTATTGGTCATGTCTTTATTGAACATGTTTTCCAACATTCCTAGTGTTTGTGTGTGTGGGGGGGGGGCATGACCTAAAGCAAACAGTTCATGCAAGATAGCCCAAAAATATCAATGAATTGAAGCGACTTTGGGGCCACCAAATCTAAAGATTAACATACTTTTTCCAACGTTGACTGTGAATGTTGGAACAATGTGTTCAATAGAATATAAAATCAGATTTTATGTGTTTAATCAGATTCTCTTGATCAATTATCTGGACTTTGATGACATCGATGAAGAAATACAGATGATTGTAACAGGTTCACAAACTCTCCACTGTATGTTCACATATACATTTTTAAACCAGCTGGATATGTAGTTGATGTGCTCACAAGGGGACTTGCACATACCGTCTCGGTGTATAAATGTGTAACATCTTTCTGTGTTATTGTTAGAGAATTAGAGTCTGTTTCTCCGATTGACCTGTTTGTTAATCTTATTTCCTTGTTTAACTTCCTTTTCTTTTACTTGCCACCCTGTTAATAGTAAGTGCCGGGAGAGCAATCAAGGCTCCCTACACTATTTAAATTTCAAATACCCTCCTGACAAATGGCAAGCCCCTGGATATAAACGTCTTTCTGTATTGGAGAGTTATGTTGGACATCGTAGCCTTTTTATTACATCGTTATGCGGTGAATCTATAATCTTTTCATGCGTCACATTACTGTTTGCGTATGTGAACATGGCAATCCTGGTAAATTTTTCCTTTCTATGACCCAAAAATTACATTCGCACAGGTGCTCCTAAATTTTTATTAACGTTTGAATGGGGCAATTTTCACTGGCAAATGTGAATAAAATGTTTGCACTGTAGAGCCCTGTAACAGCACAGCAGTGTTCTTGCTTTCATTGTGTAGGCATATGGTCGAAGTCAGCCGTCGGATTTGTTCCGACTGCTGCTGGCATTGTGGTTAGCTCTCCCTTCAACTGCCACAATGGCAGTTTCCTGTACGTTTAGAACTCACAGCAGAAGAATCATGCTTCTTTTGTTGTTTAACCTTTCTAGAATTTTTCCACTGGCATAGTCTCCAATTTGGGAGGCTCATCCATATTGACAAACCATTGCATCAGCCTCTGCAGATGTTATTATTTAATAAAATAAATCACAGAATATTCGGCGAAGAGAGATTTAAAATGAGTGATGTAACTGGGGCCAGCTAGCAAAGTTATTAGTCATAACTTAATTTAAAACCGTCAAAATGCTATTTATTGATGCGACAGGTTGAGCATCCCATATTCGAAAATCCAAAATCCGAACCTTTTTGAGCGCCGACATGACACCTCAAGCAGAAAATTCCAGACCTGAGTTCACTCCCCCATGTGACGCTCTGATGCTTTTTTGCGGTCAGTTTGTTATCAACAATCTTTAACGCAAGACCTAAGTGAATTATTTACTTATTCTCTGGTTTGTGGTACAAAAATACTGGCAGTCCCTGGGTTATGATCGAGTTCCGTTCCTGAGACCGTCTTTAAGTCAAATTTGTATGAAAGTCGTATCACGTAATACGTAAAGTTTGTATTTAGCTTCAGTTCAGGTCATATCCGTTTACTTTCTATGCATATAAAACACTTAAACACTTCCAAAGAGATAATTAGTCAAACCAAATACGATGTTACAGAACGCAACGCTAACTGCTCGTGATCCGAAACAGACTGGCGTGGGTACGCTCGAGCTGACGAACCACCGACGCCGCGGAATGTTTTCAAAAGCGTAGCAAGTTAGTTCCCGCGTTCGTTACTATGAATCGGTTGTCTTAACCTGTACGTACTTGCTTACTACACACACAAGTGACTCTAGCTGTGTCTGATGATCAAATTAGGTTGGTAAGATTAAGTTGGCCAACAAGCAATTTTTGTTGCACTTCGTACATAATTGAACATTTCTTTTAAAATAAAAAATAATTGGCTAAAATTCTGGTTATCCTCCAAGTGTGGAACCTAAATGGTTATATTCACTAACTACTATGTAATTTGAGGGCCGACCGTAGATACAATTAGATATTACTGGGAAACTATTTCTTAAACCGAGATTATTTTAATTGAGCTCATTAGGATTTCTCATTAAGGATATTTCGAAACCATGAATCTGGCCCCTGGTCGGGTCGTTCCACGGCCATCCTCCTTTCTTCCGATACTGGATACACCAAGGACACAAAGGCTGATACCGAGAAGTTGGCCTTGCACAGAAGTAGGAGTGAACCCCAGCTGGAGGAGATAAGTGGGGGAGAAGGCCGGCAGGAACGTAGGCCTTGAGTTTACAAGCTACCATAGAGTAGTTGTAAAAGGAGAAAAACAAAGTAGGCCCAGGCTTTCATCATTAGTTATAAAAGAAAAGGTATTCAATTTATTAAAACATTTAAATGCAATGCTTCTCTTTTGGATACGCCTGTTTCACATTCAACTTATGAAAGGCCTTTCTTAGTTTTTTCCTGAACGTTTTCCAAAAAAAGAGTCCCTTGCATTTGGACTGCGGTTCTGTCGCCTTCAAAGACCACATTTTCAGCTCGTTTGTGTTGTACGCTGGATCTTCTCGACGTCCCTGACGGGCATCAATACTCTTGTGTGTCTAACAGCGCAGGCGGCATCAAAGGAGAATCTAAACAAAAGGGTGCGATTGTGAACAAATGTGATTACTATGGTGCATTTGCCAGCGAAGTAATACAGATGATGAAAAAGAAAGAAAAGTACAATTTGCAAAACTGAGGGGAATGTGTGTCACAAGTGGACAAAGTGGTCAATGCAAACTGAGGGGAATGTGTGTCATAAGTGGACAAAGTGGTCAATGCAAACTGAGGGGAATGTGTGTCACAAGTGGACAAAGTGGTCAATGCAAACTGAGGG
>JAOYSI010014011.1:0-15108 GCA_025775065.1 Hiodon alosoides | reverse complement strand
TGGTCAATGCAAACTGAGGGGAATGTGTGTCACAAGTGGACAAAGTGGTCAATGCAAACTGAGGGGAATGTGTGTCACAAGTGGACAAAGTGGTCAATGCAAACTGAGGAAGTGTGAGATACTCATCAGTGATAATGCTGCCTTGTTATGCGTAAGTCATGAATTGCTTTTGCGTTATAAGATTGATTTGGCGAATTCATACAATGAGGTCTTAACTTTTTCGTTTTTTTCATCAATTGATTTAGATTCAATACGGTGGAAAATTACTTTCTTCTTCCTGCCATGACTAGCAGTGATGTGCCTGCTAGCGTTTTGTCTTTGGCATTGAATGCGACAGGTGCTTGTCTTGTGAAGTCGCTTAATTTATTTTTGTGAGAAAAAGTTAAGTGATTGTGTGCATTTTTGTTCACTATCTAGTCCAACCCTGGCCTTGTTTGCCTGCATCGCTCTTCAATCTTTTCTTCCAATGGTTAAAAAAACATTATTTTACCATATAAAATTATTTTGCCATGATTTTAGTCTTCTTAAGTTTGTTATTAGTTATTTTTCACCTGTCGTGCTTCAGGCTTTGACAAAACCTCCCTTATAGCTGATGTGCTCAGCAGAGTGACGGCTTTGGTCTTTTTGCTCGGATTGTTTGTATCCAGAGCTTGCTTGCTCTATTTACATGGTAGGTCGAGGGTTACCTTGGCTTTTTACCAAAAACTGATTTTGTCTTCTGTGTGGACCTGTCATTTAAACTGGAAGCTTTTTGAACCCCACCTTTCTAGTCGGATAGAGGGTGTCTCTTTTCTAGTCGGATAAAGTTCTGTCTAAGCAGAGACTGTCTAGGTGACTCACTGAGACAGTAAAGATGGCATTTCAGCAAGCTGTCTCCACCTTAGAAGATCTGTGGGAACCCCCCCTTCTGAATTCTAACACATCTTGTGCCTTGCATTCAACCTTGGATCCCCTCTTTATCTTTTCTGGCATGTGGACTGGCAGTGTGGGGGTTGTTTTTCAAAAACATTGGTCACTGATCCTGTTGACACTTAAAGCTAGAAAAATACTAAATAAGTTCTAGGTCTACGTTTCCCATCAGTCCCCCTTTAGAAACTAAATAACAGAATTATGTTAAGTTTCTAAATCTTGTACTCTACGTCTTTCCTGTTTGGTTTCTTTCATTATTTTGCACAATGCCCTTCCTTGCCACGGTTGTGATGGTGCCCTTTCTTCCTGTCAGCCTTGGCCCACCTCCCCTGCCTGCACCGTGTCTTTATCCCGACCTCACATAGTTAATTTCTAAATTCTCGCAACACCAGGTTTAATTCCAGCCATGAACTGTGCTTTGTAACGACAGAACTGGAGTTATCAAGCCCCATGTAAATGCCATCCAGAATTTCTCTCCCACATCCCATCTCTGAATCTTTCTTCCTAGTCCCGAACAGTTTCATCTGGTTTTTGTTTACTGTTTTGTTTTGTACACTAGCCTAAGAAAAATAGTGTTGCTTAAGTCAATGTCTTCTCCTGAGTCCTCACTGCCACCCTCCAGTGATGGGTGGAGTCACTTAGTGTGTGGGGGGGCTCCTCTGCCTTAATATGTCTTACAGCCGGCCGCTCCAGCCTCTAGTTTACTTATTGCATTTCTGTAATTGTTCCAATAATACGAGGTTTTCAGATAAAGCTTTATTTGTCTTACTAGGGACGAGAGCAGCCACCTTTCTACCTTTCAGGTTTCGGTAGGCATTTCTGCCCCCCACACCCACTTCTGAATTCTAACACACATCTCCTACCATCCATTGAAAACTTGGGTCCCCCCTTACCTTTTCTGTTCTGTAAGGGCTTGCAGTGTGAGGGTTTTACTAAAACATTCTCTCTGTGCGTCCCTGCAGACAGATGTATGTATGTACGTGGTTTTGTGGTCACCGAGACTTCGAAGGGGCATATGAAGTGCTTCCCGGCCATTGAATAAAACGTCCTTGATTTCAAGTGGTTCTCTCAAAATATCTCATGCCCTCGAACCCATCGCAGGACCTGAAACCCTACACATGATTAATTACATTTACATTTGATTCCACGGGATATACTTATTGGCTGCACTTTTTAAAATGTGCTCTAGTCCCATGTTGAACTGTCAGTAATGCAGGACATCAACAACCTTTCTCTGCCAGAGTCCTTGTGCCACAGACCCTGGAGCTAATGGAGTTATGGAAAGCACATACAATGTACGCTTCCCGTACGTTTGCAGGAGCTGTGAGAAATGGCAGAACTCCTAGGAACCAGATGCTCATAATCTAACTTGTGGCTTGGTTTCTTGGGAGCTTGAGTTTGTAAGAAATGTACTACAAATGGTTCGATTCATACACAGTTTAGAAATTACATTGTAATGTTAAAATGTAGAGCAGTGCTAAATTATAGTTTCATCAACAGTTTCATGGCCACAATACGCAGGGAGATTATGACTTGTGGATTCACAGAAGGAATAATTAATGGAAAGTCATTATGTGGTGTCTTCCACCCAGGTGCAGTGAGGATAGCATTATTCTGTGTGCCAATGGCTAGATTGCTCCTTTGTTTGAATATTGTTTGAATATCTTTGACGGCTTTTTACCTTGATTTGTCAGGTCGAGGTCCACAGCACTGTCACCGGGATGAATGAAACAGGCCGGCAAACGGTTGGAGATCTGAGCTAGTCAAGGACTTTGTCGCCTTACTATGGATTGGTGATGCAGCCTCTGATTTTTATAACCTGTCCAGAATATTGGATCTATACGCTATTTATATTCTCCTTAATCTTCCTTATACGTGTCATTGTTGCTTTCAGTTATGTGGCAGTATGGAGATTTTTACTGTAAGGGCTATTTCCATGCCCAGCGATGAAATGTCGTTGATAATTACAGTCCCATTCGAAGCGGGACATTTTATTTCTTACAGCTTCAAGTTTTCAACTACCATGTGGCTTTTACCAGCTGCTACAACGGTGACTTGCTCATTGGATATTGCTGTATTACAGTTTAGACTTGGGAAGTGGTTTAATAAAAGCAATGCCAGATCATTTTAAAAGTTATGTTTTATTTTTTTGTTTTAATGCAAAATAAAGGTAGGTGTCTAAGGTAGGAAGGAATCTAACCCATGCTTTGATAGGCACCATACTCCTGAGCAAACCACTTTCTGTCCATCGTTATGTTTAACATTTGCTTTGTTAGGAGGGCGGGGACAAAAACCTTAGCTTGGACACAAGCTGTATCCGTGCAGTCAGGTTTTAATTATGGTCTGCGGCATCAGACACCACATGTCGCCTCACTGCATGTAACCAGTGTGTGTCGGATGTTCCACATGACAGTGAAAATCCAGTGAGATATAGTCACCGATGGTCATTTTAGAACAAGCGCATGTCCATTATCATATCAAAATATGACGAACCACATATGTAACCCACTGACTGTACGTAGACTTCACTAAAACTGGAACTGAAACTGCAAATACAATAAAATTCACTTTTTGTATACCAGAGGTCTCTGAGTTTACCTATCTGCCTGTGAAGCATTAGTGCATTTGCTGTGGATTACAATTTGGAGAACACCATAATATTTTGTAAATATTTTCTAAAAAACTCCTTCGCAAGCTAAATTCTCTGCAAACTTTAATGTCTTGTTTTCTTTCGTTTGAGATGGACCATTAAGTGACAAAAGGATCAGTTCAGAAAGAACTGCTAAAGGATTGTAGAAAAATTCAATAAACTTAAGAAGTAAAAATATTTATAAAAATTTTTTGTAACTTACAGAAATCTTGCAGCTGTACTGGGGGATGTAACCCTTTTCTTGAAACTTGGAACTTTTGTCATACGGAAGATGCATTACAACGTAATTACCTAGATGTATTTAAAAAATGTATTTGGAATCGTGAGTTTTGACAATACAAATCTTGTTGTTATGAACCTTGCCATCGCAAATGAATAGTGTTAAGTTGGGTTTGGTCTCCTTTGACCCAATTGTAGGCGACTCAGACCGTGCAAGAGATGCATCGGTGATTGGAGAGGCGGCGTCGGGTCCTTCCGACAGCACTACCAGCTCGCGTATGCTCGGGAAGCTCCTGTGTTTCTGCTCAGTTGAATTGATCTGGAGTCAAACCTGCCAAATCCAGCCCATGGGGCTCAGTCTGCGCTCAGGCAAGCGCCTTTACTGATAATCACTCGGGAGACTCACTTAGATGTGTTGTACAAAATATATTAATTTTCTTCAAATCATAAATAGAAATAAATATGTATTTATAAAGCTGATATCTAACCACATCATATTTTGCATACACAGAAAACATGTTTTTTCTGGCTTTGACTTAAAAAAAAAAAAAGCTATGTAATTAGGGTTGCACAGAAATTATATTTAGAATATATATGATTCCTGAAGCTTTCCTCTTATATCTAAGGCATTTTGTACAGTGTTAAAGGGGTTTGCTGGTCCTTAACTGGCACAGGGGAATGTCGGAGAGTGGGAAACACTTGCTACAGTAGTGTGCCGGTTCTCCGACTCTTTAAACTGGTCCCAGTACAGGTGAATGTGAGTCTTGTGCACCCGACCACTGGCCCTTAGCGACCCTTCTTGCGGTTCTTTCCCTTTTTCAGTTCGTGTCGGAACTTGCGGATGGTGCTGTTGATGGCTCCCACACAAGCCTTCCAATCCTGCCCGTTCTCCTCCAGTAACAGCCAGGGGAAGCGTTCCTTCAGATGCTCTGTGTAAACGGAGAGAGAGAGAGCGGTGGAGATTTAGAGCCCGTTCAAAGATTTAAATTTCCCTTTCAAATGCAAAATGTAAACCGTCACCAATGCGTTACTCCAGAATTAGACGCTTAGATTATGTGATCGTGATATAAAACGCAATCGCCAAATTTCGATCTGTCTCTTTTCTCTCAGACAAAGAGCTTTTCTCTACTGCTCATTATTGCTATTCTGTTAAGATCAGAAAAATTCCTACATGGTTTGTTAGTTTTACCTTTTGTGATACGTTTTGATGTCTTTATCTTTGTTGTGTGTTAGCTTGCCCTTTTGAGGCTTGTCTACCTCAGTGATTTTCTTCGCCCTACTGGGGTCGGTCTAACACACCATTGTTATTTTCACTGAATCTCAGACTGGATTTCACTTCTCCGTAATCAGCTGACAGACAGTCAGACCCAGTTAAACTGAGAAAACAGAGGAACGACAATAACCATTCTTCCTTAGAAGAAAACTCCCTCTGCTCCGACACCTGCTCTCTCTGTTCTCACCTGGGAGAGGGTATTTGATATGCATTTGTTGAATGCTCTTTGGTTTTAATTTTCTGTTAGATTCATGGTCTGATCAATGATCCTTCAGAAGAGGGGTTTTTTAACCCAGAAAATGTGACAGGAAATTTAAAGGTTCACAGATGGAGGTAAGTTTAAGGTAATTTCCCATCTGTCTTTCTTCCACAGCACAGGGGTTGAATACTTAGGCAAGCAACACGTTACCGTTTCTGTTGTCATACAAATATTTCCCAGTATCAAACCAATGTCACCTTACAAAAATTGATTTTGAGTTTCAGTATTTTAAAAGAAAATATCAAATGAAATTTCAATGTACCATTTGTAATATGACTACATTTAAGCTAGTAGAAAGTAGTAAAAGGCAGACAATGTTCACTGTATGCAATTACTAATTCAACCTATTTTAGATTTTCATAAAATTTACATTAATTTGTTTTATTACTGACACTTGTGACAAAACCCCTTGAATTACTGATATTTAATTAAGTTAATACAAGTAATATTCATGAAAATATATCCTAGTTCAACCAATTCCAGAATTTTTATTTTAATTAGTGACAAAACCAATGAAAACACTTTGTCATCAGGCATTACAAGTATTTTCTCATTCAACAGTTTCACAACATGAAAAAGAATAGATTTCAAACAAAAATATTTTCCCCAGACAATGGCCTACTTGATTTCCCTGAGATTTAAACAGCTGTAGGGTTTAATAATATACTTTTGAAACATTTAGTCAAATAACGAGAGGGAAAACATCTCGATATTTTCTTGACTGGTTTGATTATTAAAATGGCAGAGTAAACTGGCAAAGGTGAGTGTATGGTTCTTGCGCTGGCTGTCGGAAAACTTTGTGTGTCACGCTAAACTTCCTGGCTCTGGGTTGAAGTTTAGTGCAGCCAGTACTTGTTTTCAGTTAGGTGCAGGAAGGAGAA
Source organism: Hiodon alosoides (assembly GCA_025775065.1). Lineage (NCBI taxonomy): Eukaryota > Metazoa > Chordata > Actinopteri > Hiodontiformes > Hiodontidae > Hiodon > Hiodon alosoides. Next base: position 8,917 of record JAOYSI010014011.1, on the reverse strand, counting down.
AAAAACCACTTGAAAGATGTGTGTGAAGACCAAAAAGAAAAAAACAGGAAAGTGTGTTAGTTGAAAGCAAAGCTGTATCCTAGGCAGTAGCTTAGGCTGGGGGATGAGTTTGTAACCTGAGAACAGTTCTGTTGCAGTCCCACAACCAGAGTGACCAAGTCTGCAGCTCACAGACACCGGAGCCTGGTCAACGGCCACCAGGTGAGATAAATGCATTGCTCAATAAACTAAACCATTAATGTCGACAATTTAGTTCCTCAGCTAACACATTCATCTGAAATGATTTACATATTTTACAATTTCTACTATCATCCACTTATACAGCTGGATGTTTACTTAAGCAATTCCGGTTAAGTACCGTGCTGAAGGATATAACAGCTGTGCTGGGACATGAATTGACAACCCTTTGGTTACAGGGCTGTCACCTTTATCACTATCCTACCAGCCGCCCCCAAAATCTATGAGTGTCACCCCTGCTGTAGTCCACACAGGCCTAATCTTGTTGCGGTCTCACCTCTGAGTGCACTGATCTTGTTTCGGTCCAGAGCCTGGATGCCGTGCTCCCGGTTACCGTAGACGTTGCTCTTGACCAGCACATGCTCTGGGAAGAGGTACTTGATGAGGAAACGGGCGACCAGTTCTGGTCGAGCTCGCAGGCGAGCTGTGAACATGGCGAACTGGGGGACCTTCACCTGTCTGCTGGGTGGGCCCAAATACTCTGCAGTCAAATGGTGTAATCCAATCAGACTTGTATTTCACAATGTTCAATGGCAAAATCACTTTCAGTTTGCACAGAATCTATGTGTTAATCCATTTCTGTCGGAGTAGACAGACTTACCACTAATAGGTGACACTCGGCTGTAATAAAAATATATTAGAAATTCCTTCATCTGAGAGATCAATCCAATTTAGAGATCATTTAGCCATAACAGTTTGCTTTCATAAGCAAACATGATTCATAATATGAATTATTAAAATTTTTTGGTTAAATTAATTCATTAGTAATTAATTCACTAAATAAACTGACAAACCAAAAACATCTTCGCCTCCTGGTCCAGACTTGGAGCTCTCTGGTGCCTTCTGCTGGGTGACAGAGATAGTGTTTTTGCAGGAGGTGGAAGGACCGTCTCCTTCACTGTCAGACAGCTCCACGTCAATCTCTGCTGTGGGCTTTGAGACGGGCAGGTCCGGCTCGTTTGACAGAACAGCCTCCTCGTTGCATTCGTTCTGCTCCTTGTGCTTTACAATCACAAAAAAACAGGAAGTCAGAGGGGGAACGTGGGACTTCCTCATTCTTACAATCCACTGTTAATGGACACATTAGCCTGGTGGGCGTCACTGTCACTGACCTTGTGTTTCTTGGCCTCGAAGCGAAGATATCGGGCTGTGGAGTTCATGATGGAAACACACGCTTTCCAGTCTTTACCACTTTCTTTCAGATCGAAGGTGGGGAACTTCTTAGCGACCCATTCTGGAAAACGCGATAACAACACCGTAAAACCTGACGCGTGTGGAAGCACAGTATGACCGCGCATTCTCTCCAGCTACCTCTCATGGCCGAGATCTTGTTGGGGTCCAGCTTTTTCAGGCCCCTGACGGTGTCTCCCATGATGTTGCTGGAGGTGAGGGTCTCCACCGGGAACAGACTGCGCAGCAGGAAACGCACGGCGCTCCTGGGGCTAGTCAGATTGCCTGCCTTCTGCAGAGCGCTACTGGGGATCCGCACCTTCCGCCGGGGGTCCCCCAACCACTCTGGAAGGGCAGAGGAACGGACTTGGAAACCGTTTACGTTTCCACCAGAAGTGCCGATTTCACCATTGCCAGTCACAATGACAGGAGCTAGAAACAGTGCCTTCTGAAATGTCCACATATGTGGGTCTGATGAATAAACTCAGAAAAACTTCACAACCTGACTCATGACACGACCAAAAATAAATCATACCTTACACCTTCTGTTACATCTGTCAGATATAGAAGCAATATATGTATTCCTGTTTTGTAATTTTTTTGGATGTCTAGGCCGAGGTGGTCAGTACCTGTCTTGTGTGTTTTGGAGAGGACACTGGCTGGACTTTTGCGAGCAGTTCTGGGCGTGGTGCCGGTCGCCGGCGGACTGGTCTTTTTCGGGAGTTCTGCGATGGCCTTACTGGCTGGCATCGGATGCGCGGTCAGGTGGGCCGTCGTGATGGTTTGGGTCCGCTGGCCGGGCTGTCCCTGTTGAGCGAGGTGTGGGGGGCTGGGGACCCCTGGAGCTGGTGAAAGGGGAGGGGGCTTTTTACCCTCCCCTTGGAGAGGGGGCAGGGGAGGGGAGCAGACCCGAACTAGCTGGGGCATGGGCAGCCCGGTGTCTGACACCGAAGACCCCTCCATTCTCACCGGCCGTGCCTTCTAAAATGCCCAGAAGGTGGGAAAGGGGAGGGTTACCGTGGTGACACGTTGGTGGAGGCAACAAATACAAATCTATTATAACAATGTCTTAGGCTGCATCATTCTCAGAAATGCCTACAAGAGAGATGACAACATCCGAACATATAAGCACCGTCCCAGACTCCAATCGATAACTTCCAGAACAGAAAGTGGGTTCTTTTTTTTTTTTTAAACCCTCAGGCATTAAAAAGAATAAACACTTGACTCAACACCTTATACTGCCTGTAACAGGAATCATTACTAGAATTTGACATACTCTGTAGCTCAGAAATAGGCCTTTTGATAGTGCATACCTGTTGGAAGAGTGCGGGACTCAGATGGACTGCCTGCACATTAGTAACTTTAGCTTGAAGCTGATCAAACTTCTGATCAAGTTTCTGGATGGTCTCGTACATGACCTGAAGGAAGAAGTTGAAGAACTGAACATGAAAAATGGAAACATGACAAAGATAGCATTTGTCCTGGAAGTGTGCGGAGAGGCGCACCTGACAGTAGGTGAGTATTTCTCCAAGGGTTCTTTGGTGATCAATGCCGTATAAATCTTCTGAGGTTCCACTAGCCTGCTGCACGGGAAAATAAAGGGCAACTTCTTAAAACTGTTAAAACCTGCCATAGATAACTCACGGAAACACACAATCTATCCCAACAGTGTTGAGGTTTTGAACCCCACAATGGCAACTCTGGAACGCCGGAGAATGAGACACCGTGTCTGCAGCCGCGGGGAGTTCACTTTTAGCTGCAGGTTGTAGTGAAGCCTCACCATTCGTTTGGTTTTCACCCACGACACACAACACGTACAGTGCCGTGAAGAAGCATTTGCCTGATTTTCAGTACTGACACGATTCGGGCCAGTCCTGCGCAATAAAAATCTGACTGACTTCGGCCCCCTAGGGGCCTTGTTTGGGTGTTAGAGGTTGTCACTGACCATTGTTGTCACGTAATCACTGCTTTTAAATAAATTGGGTACATGATTCTTATGTAAATTTATCATAGGAATATCATTGTAATATTATACGGCCAGATCCAATGTTATTCCTGCTTTTGCTTGGTTGATATAGAGGAGGACCAGGACCAGAGCTGTCAGTTGCCACCAAGGCCCTAAGTCATAGAAACTTGTGCCACTTTAGTAAAATAGACTGTCAGGTAAAATAGTGAGCAAATTTTATCATAAAGATCTGATAACTGAGATATAGCAGTCTTGGTCTTGTAGGTTTGATAAGACACTGGGGGGGAAATGGGATTCATGGTAGAGTAGCAAGGCAGAAGCCACTGCTCACAAAAAAAGAAAAGGAATTCAAAAAATTGGATGATCCTCAAGAGTTCTGGAACAATGTTCTATGGACGTAGGACTCGAAAGTGGAACATTTTGATCAACATGGGCCCCGTTATGTCTGGCGAAAACCAAACACTGCATTCCACGGTAAGAACATCAAAACAAGCGTCAAGCATGATGATCAAGCTTTGCTGCATCGGGACCTGGACGCCTTGCCATCATTCAGGGAACAATGAACCATTCCAGGAACCATGCTCTGTATCTGACAATTCTACCGGAGAATGTCAGGCCATCCACACACCAGCAGGAGCTGAAGTACGGCTGGGTCATGCAGCAAAACGATGGTCCAAGAAACACAAAAAAAAACATTGATGAACAAGAAATGGAATATTTTTAAGATGACTTACACCCCATTAAGATGTTGTGGCAGGGCCTGAAACAAGCAGTTAAATCACCCACAAATGTCACTGAGTTGAAGCAGTTCTGCATGGAGGAGTGGGCCAAAGTTCTTCCACGGTGCTCTGAGAGACTAATCAATAACTACAGAAGGCGTTTGGCTGCAGTTACTGCTGCTGAAATTACAGGGGGAAATTACTATTTCACAAAGGGGCATTGGGTGTAGCATATTCCTTCAATAAGTAAATGAAATAAGTAGCAGGATTTCCTTCACTTAGGGCCCCTTTTAATCTAATATTAGGTTTTGGTTGAAGATCTAATAACATCCAGTGTCAAAAATATGCAAACATGCAGAAAATAAGACTTTTTTTTCACGGTACTGTACACTCTGTGTTAGGTTTTTGTACCTTTGGTTAGGCTTGCATGGCAGCAAGGAAGTAGTTTAAGGGGCTGGGTCATAACCAGTCTAATATTATAACAATTTTACAGAAACACCGATAGTGTCCTACAAATATGAGAACTTTTCAGATTACGATAAGAGAGAAAAGATGTCAGAAGATTAGACTAGATTACGTTTTATGGGATGGTACTAAAAAAAAACCTCAGTCACAAAACCTTTGAATGCTTGAAAGTTCCGCTGCAAGTCTGATTGTGGATGGAGGGGGGGCTCCTACTTACTTCATATTGTGGCAGACAGTCATACTCCATCTCCACACCAGAAACATCTTCCAGTGGAGGTTCCTCCTCCATTTCTGAGCCCTGTAGTGAAAGCGGAGTCCACTAAATTAATGTAAAGATGACAGTATTAACAAGTATTAACAATTAAACCGCTAAATATTTTACACATAAGACCATAGTTCCTGGCTGTGGCCTAAACTGACCTCTGAGTGATATTTTCAAACACAAAACTACACAGACACCCAAGACGAGCGGTCACGTTCCAGTTCTGGGACGTGCGACCGGGCCCACGGTATTCATCTGCCCCTTTATTGAACTTGTTGGAAATAGCCTCATCTGGCTTCCTCCATGCCATCTTTCAGAAATCAAGTTCTGTTCACCTTCAGGACTACATTGGCCCTGGACGTCCAGCAATGGCTTGCAATATTGTAATTCCAAGAGGACAAAAAGAGCTTTATGAACTTGCCTCCCTGAGAAATGGATCAGCACCATGTTCCCTGTTCAAGCTTCCACTTGGGCCAGAACTACTAAAATGTTAGGTGATGACACCTTTTTTTTTGAAGAAAAAAAAAAACCTTATGACAGTTGCATTAATGATCTGAAGGTGTCAGAGAGACATGAAATAGCAGGTTTTACAAGAAGAAGGAGGAGAAGACGGCCCATACGAATAAATGTCAAATGCTGGGTTAAAGTTAAAATACATGGTCTTACCATTCTAGATGGTATAGTCAACAAATCCCCACCACTGCATTTGTAACACATTCCAGGAGGTCCTACACACCATGCTGCTGGTCAGTGAAGTGGAGCCTCTCCACCTCTTGGCTCTGGGACTGTAGCCATGTTCCTCTACCTCCTGTCCACTCTGCAAGGCTTCAGGAATGGATGGTGGCTCCACAAGATCCCTTAAAGGATCCTCTGTTGAGAGACAGAAAAAAAACAACCTTATGCCTCGCACAAACCAAACCGTTTTATGCCTTTACTGATCTAAATGGATTGCGAGTATCAAACACAGTAGAAATATTTGAAGAAGGGCAAAATGTAACAGATGGGTATAGATTCAGTTGTTACCATGTTCCATCTGTAGGCTGTAGGGCTTTGGGAAGGCAGTGGGGCAAAGCTGGCCTTCGCTGCTCACGCCATCACGCAGTTCTTCTGAGATTACCTGGGTCTGTGAGTCTTCCACCAGGACCTGGTCATACTCCTCTTCAACTTTAATCCTCATGGGAGACTGGTCTAAAGAATAGGAGAAAGAAAAAGATTTTTACACACACAGACACACACACACAATGTGTGACAATACTTACAACAAGCAATTTACAGGTGTAAAATGGAAAATATGCTGTCCGTGATCGCTAGGACTGGCTTTATCAAGCTTGGTGCATCAACTCCATTACTACAACACCATAATATCCACAATATGGCACTGACAATAGCTAAAAGCAGAGAGGCTTCCAGTGATCATACATGAGAGACTAGCGATACACGGTAGCAATGTCCGTTATTTGGCTGTTTAGCTTGCTAGCTCAAAAACCGCTACCATAGCTTGTGTATGGACAGCCAACTGGCTGGCTATGCTAGCTATTTATAGCTATAAAGCCAGTTCTTGATCACTTCTCTATCAAATCAAACACTGTCAAAACAGGCCAAATCATCTGTAAATAGACAAAGATTCAAAAAATTACGTGATATATCCCTATAATTATGTTTTATTTTGAATAATGTTTTTGTTCAAGAAGACATCACAATTTGATAATGAGACTCCTCCCCATCATCCTGCCTCCCACAAGTTTCCAGGCTGGAGGAAAACTGGTTTGAACAAGTATGTCAGAGGCTGAAAAAAACACAGAAATTGCAGCCCATAGTTTCATTTCACTGACATTTCAAACATATTTACAAACCATTGAATTAAAAATAACTATTTCTGTCACTAAATCTGAAAGGTCAAAACAAAATAAAAACATACTACAAAACAAACTTATCCACTACATAGAGGAGCATGCAAATAACTTTCTTATAAAAGTAAGACTGACTGTATCAATTGTACATGAAATGTTACAGTAGCTTCAAAAAAAGGTTGGGTAGGTGCAAAAAAATTTAAAAATTAAATTCCAATTTAATAATATTGTGAGTGAAAATTTTAAATTTGACATTTAGTAAGTCAAATTCCCAAAATACATAATCTTAGAGATGAAAGTCAGTTTGATTTCACAAATGGCTACATTACCATTTATAGATGGAATGGAATTGAGTAGCTGTAATTACATTTCAACCCAACATAAACTATTTAAAATGTACAGTTTTTAAGGTTATATCGATTTTTTAATACATGTAGATCGATAATAAATATACATAGATCGCCATTAACCTAAAACAACACACAAAAGTATCTGATTTTTCAAATTAAATGACCATTAAATCGCCCAGAAAAACGTGGGTGACGTGTTAGCGATTCAATTGGATAAGAGATGCTGAGCTCATCACATAGATAGACTCCAGGAGAAGGCTGTCTCGGTAGGCTCAGGCTGCGCTCATGTACTAGCTAGTTTCTCTGGTAAACGTATCGCATGTTAAATGTAGTGCAAATATCAATCCATCAATAGTAACTACGCATTTTATATGTTAAATCTTAAGGTGCGACGGCTGGGCGTGTTTTAACAGCGCACCAGCTGTTCTACGAACAGCATTCGCGAACATAACAAAGGGGACAGCTCGGTTTTCGTTAGGTGTCGACTGGTGGCTTAGCTCTAGAAAGACGACAGCAGGAAATAATGATGACTCTGCCACCAGTTTTCCGAAGTAAAAGCACAGAGTTTAGAGTATATGGAACGGACCAAAGTGCTAAACATAGCGTTCCAAGGTTGCTACAGCCACGGTAAATGCATGACGGGTAAAAATAATAATTTTCTGACAACGGGGGAACGTGCAACGCCATATCGAAACTAAACGCGGTTAAATTAATATTACTGTCGTGGTGATATTAACTGTTGAGGAAAAACGCTAAGAGCTAACAAATTAGTATACATTCTCATCTCATATCATATTTAGTATGGTATGTGGCATTTTGTTTATTTAAGATAATGAACTTCTCACCCAGCAATCCACAGCAACCACGAATTCAGCGAGAACGCTCCCCTTTGTTCCGGTCCCTCTGCGTTCCATCTATTTAATGTGTTATTGCAAACTGGAGTAAGTTGGTCAACGCGTGTATAGTTAGCTAGCTATCTACCATAACTAACTTGCTTAGTAATGAGATTGGAACGCTGATAACCAGGTCTAAATAAGTCCTCAAAACGCCTGATTCTGTCAAACACATAAACAGACAGGTCTGAGTGCCCGTCAAGGAAGCGACCTAACAAGCGGATTTACAACACTATGAGGAGAATACAACGGCAGAATATCTAAGTAACGTAATTGTGACCATACCGTTAGTTGACATAGCTGGAGGATGCCAGTTATTTTTTGTTGTTTCTTCTCGGGAGTGAATATTAGGCGAGCACTTGATCTATTCCACAGTGATTTCTAGAGTAACCACTCCCGTTCTACACGCACGTTCTGCATCTGCGCGTTACAGCACGTAATCCAGAGAGACGTTTGCTATTTTTTGACTGTCAGCGATTGAACAGGAGCGCGCAGCGTCCCTAAGCGTTTTCTCGGTTTCTGTTAAGTCAGTACCGTACCAGCGAACGCCGAGTTGTAAAGAGACAGTGTTTTAAATTACTGGTGCACAAATATTAAGCTCCTTCCTGTTTCACCTATATGTAAACTCACATTGTTCATTATCCCTGAATATCTAGTAAACACATATATAAATGTTGCCTGTCTATGCTTTGGGGCTACTGAACAAACTATTTTTAAATTCACAATTTTGGCGACTGTACACCATGTTTAATAGAGTAGCTATAGAAATTGACCTAATTTTTTCTAGTTTATTTGAATCATACCTGAAAACCAGTAAGATAATGGTAGATCACAGTTTCTCTACATATTCAATAAAGAAATACAAATGGACTGAATATGGGAAGCATTCAACTGAAAGTGCATGTATTGCCTAACCAAGCCCCTGTTTCAATATAGCAAACTATTATTATTTTTCTGTTTCTATTTATCCATATAACCACTCACTTTTTTTGTGGTTATTGGGAT
>JAOYSI010014001.1:0-38921 GCA_025775065.1 Hiodon alosoides | reverse complement strand
TGTCAATAGCACCTTTGGAAATATATTTACTGAGAAAAATGGTGACGTGTTCAATACTTATTTCACCCGCTATATATATATATATATATATATATATATATATTCATGCTATTTCCATAATTTCCATAGCAAAATTTTCACTCTACACTAGTTTAGTTCCTGGTTTTTATTTCACAGATATGAATCAGGACTTATATGGTAGTGAACAATGTGTAAAGTTTTATTCTACAATACAATGAGGTATATCTGGATTTTGGCTATGCTTCAATTGTCGTTACGGGTGATATCCAGCCACAACATGTAGTATGTCGACATACTTATTCAAAAATTATCCCTGTGTCTGACACCACAGTCTACCATCAAAATTCTGACATAATTCAGAAATAAATTCAGGAAATATCAACGCATAGGTAAGTTCTCGTTTTAAATCCAGCTGTTATGCACTCAAGCTTTATGAGGCCACTGACATATCGAAAGCAGCTAATATTAATCATTTTGAAATTGGTAATGAAGGTGATGGCATTTTAACTCTCTGGTGAGGGGGTCCACAGCCAAAAATTGTATCTAGGGGTTGGGGCTCAGCTCAGAAAGTTTGAAGACAGCTGGTATATACCCTATATGCATTGTCCCATCAGAAGAGTTCAACCCCACCAGTTCCTTTGTGTGTAGTCTCAGTTAGAAGTACACAAATTTAGCTTGGTTAACCGCTGTCTGTCCGGCTGCCAATATTCCCATTCGCATTGGTTCGCGGCTGAAGCTCTCTCAGACAGCAGGCTGGCAAACACTCCATTTCTCTCGGAAGATGAGTAGCACCTGGACAAAGGAAAGCACTAACAACATAAACACATCCTAACACCTACCGCCCAGAAAATAAACCTAACTAACTAATTAGAAAAAAAAACCCAAAACATAATTGAGCCCTCAAAGAAACATGGCACTTACCCTACAAACTTAAAGAAACTAGGCCGTTGGGTAATTGTAGTTTCCACCAGCTCCACTTGGCATCCGCCCCTACCAACGGCTTTCGATTTACTCCTCCTCATCTGATTTGACCCACCTGATCTAAATTTGCATCCAAAGCCTACACGATGCACGGACCACAAGAAACTATGTACAAAAAGAAAGTTCCTTATGAAATTTCACCAAATGACATAACTGACAGATTTATCCATTTTAAGATTTTACATTCCTGTCATATGAGTATTGTTCTAAATTTTCTTTGGAGATATGGTGACTTTTGGCTCAAATTTTAAAACAGGATATTAATAATTTAAGGCTGATTCATGTATTCTGAAGTTAAAATTTAGTTTTTCTGAAAGGGTCAAATCATAATATTTGTTTATCTTTGTCAAGCGACCAAAGTCCAGCTGGGACATCAAATTGCATATCTGATATTATTAAACGTTTTTCATCCTTTTATATACCTTTTTTTATTTTTTTTATTTTATATATTTTAAACCGCCTAATAGAATTTTGGCAAAAAAAAATTTCCAGTGCTGGATAAGTCAAAGCTTTCCAGTTGACTGCATGGAAATTGAATCCAAAGGAGATTGCTCTCCAAAGAAATGTTATCAGCTCCGAACAGCTTGAAAACAACACAATCAGCAATAAAAGTTTGCTTCAAAATGTAGTGCTTAATGTAAGTAATATAAAGTATAAATGCACTTTGTACAATATGGTTGTGCCACGGAACACCAGTTTAGCTCATGCAAAAACGCAACCCTTCCTGTACAGACAGAAAAGCACAAAAACAGAATTTTATTTAGTATAAAATTCAGATTGGTCTCAACGGGCAGGCATTTAAAAGGCAATTGTTCACAAGGAAACTAATTCCTGGAGAAAAATGTTATTTTTGACTGAGCATTGAACTGAACACGATATTAATATGATATGAAGTGGAAATGTCCTCCATGTCCCTTATGGCGACAAACTGGCAAAGATAAGTAATCATTTCAAAAGCAAATCCTAATGTTCTTCCCTGGAAGACTGGAGACTAAAATTTAGTTATATAGAATGAATTTTGAATGAAATTCCAATGGAATTTTTGTAATTTCTCCAGTCTGCCGCGGACGGGTGGGGAGAAGTTAAATGAGTCCGTGGTGCTTTACCTTAATTATAATTGATACGCAAGGACTCCAAAACGTTTAAAATTGCATCAAAGCTTACTTTATCCTGAATTTTCTTTCTTTTTTATGGGGGTTGGTTTTGACACCAGATGGTTTGATATTACTGAAAACATCAAAAGGCTTTCAAAAGAGTCATGTTTTGTCCAGTGCTTTTACTTGGCAATATAGGGCTTTCCAGTGTAGTGCAGGGTTTCAAGAGCTTCAGCCTTCACATGGTATTAGAGATATTGTTTTGTGCCCTTGATATTACTTTATAAGTGTTCCTTTTCCGTCTCCTCCGTCATTTTCACAGGCATTTCTTCCTAGGTCTTTGAATACGAACCTTTCTCTTTCCTGAACAGCCTTTGCTTCTGCCCTCTCATTCTAGTTTGTCCATTGTGGTTATTATCCGACTTCCTCGAGTTTCGTATCGTACCCTCTCCTTCGTCTTGCATTTGAACTTCGCTGGAATAAAAATCTAGATTGCAAGTGTACAATATACATTATACTATACCCATCTTTTGATTAACACTGAATTAAAATTTCCTTTAACATTGTTAATATTGTAAATTACTTCTTTTTTTACTACTGATTAGGATGTTTAGCTTTACAAATGTATTGGTAAAATACATTTAATAGTATCTTACTCGTGATTGCTTACACTTGAAAGAAATAAAAAATGCTAATGTTTGTTGTCCAGGTCCATCCCTGAAAATCTAGTCTGCTTTTTGGTCTCTCTGCGATGCAAAAAGATCAATGATCTGGCCCAATGGTACTGCTCTCGTATGTTTTAATTAGTATCGGACACGAGAAACCTGTCTCTGAACCAACTGATGTCACGGCTAATTTAAGCAACCGAATAGATCCGTTTTTATAGCACTTGCTGAATGGAAATAACAAAACCACTAACTCTAAATTCTCTACAATTTTAAATGATGCCAACAGTGGCGCTAAATGCATCGTAAGAAATCGTTTCAGAAATCCAGATGCATGTGATTTTTTTTTCTTTTTTCTGCCATATTATAGTTATTAGGAGGGCTAGCCAGCTTCAAAGAAGAATTGATTTGTGCATTGGTTTTCTTTGACATTTCTGTCCAGCCCTTTTCTTCCAGTACGGTAGACATTAAGAATAAAGAGGACAGTCCAATCAAATAGAGACATTGCATCATCCGTTAATTCCGAAGAAAGTGCTCATTGCCCTGAAATTACCTGCAAAACATTAAACACTCTTGAATACCAATGTCCTCAACGGCATACAAAACAATAATTGAAAGCAATGTATGCCATCAGATGTCAAAGAATGGAGCCCCCTCTATCTCTCTTTATATCTAAACCGGGATCCAATCACATCATTTCATATGACTATTTCTTTAAAAACTATTGCAATCTTCAGCAAATACAATTTCACCATACTCGAAATAGCTGCCCTCATTAAAAGAAACAAAGCTCTCCCCATGGCCCCTGAAAGACATTTCTTCACCTACCAGGAGAGCTGTTTTGTCAATGGGTTATGATTGCTCAGTGTCTTCTCAAATGATCACATTTTCATAGTGCATGTCTCACTGGATTCAAGCACCCTCATCTATTATCTGATCAATGGGACTTTGTCCAAGAATTCCCATTTGCCAGTCTACTGGTGTGTTAGCGTTTACGTTACTGTGTTGTTCACACACACACACACACACACATACACACACACACACACACACACACACACAAACACATACAATGAAATGACGGTGCTTAAAATATCTGAGTGTTTTTTTGTTTATGTTATGGGCTTTGTTTTAATGACTTTTAATGAAAATAGAGCCCCATATTTGAAAGTTGTTGTTATGAAGTTTATTTAGACTATGCATATAATCTCTAATACAGTATCTTATTATCGATGAATGAATATTAATGCCAGTGAGAACCGTTAACAAAAGGCAAAATTGTGCCATGCCTTTGCACAATTCCCCAAGATTAACTTCTGCGAGTGTTTTAAAAAATTTTATATTCAACATTTGAATGAAATGATTAATCATTGAGATGAAGGCACAGTTTCATTAGTATCTTTAATGGCCTATCTGCTTATAAAGCCATTTTAATATGCACTTTTATAATATTTTCTCTCTACTTAATGATATGAAACAAACCTAAATTATAATGGATACGACGTGTCATGCTACAGCTGCTGTACACACTTTACCTTGCCAAGATTCTCTAAAGTCGCCTCAGAATATTCCTTTGGAAAGTCTAGTCAACAATAAACTGACACAATGTCAGCGTTATTGTTTTAAAGTTCTCACACATGATGAGTACCATTTCCGGGGAGTTTTTAACTGATCAAACATATCTTGGTTGACACAATGTCAGCGTTATTGTTTTAAAGTTCTCACACATCATGAGTACCATTTCCAGGGAGTTTTTAACTGATCAAACATATCTTGGTTGACACAATGTCAGCGTTATAGTTTTAAAGTTCTCACACATCATGAGTACCATTTACAGGGAGTTTTTAACTGATCAAACATATCTTGGTTGACATTTAACTTTATCTGTTAAACAGATTAGCTCTTGTTTTTTTTCCGCCTCTTCGTGAAAGCCTTTGTCTGCAACGTAACAAGACTGTTCTCACTAACTGAGATAGCTATCCCATTCATTAATGGGAACTAATTGCCTTATTCTCAAAGCTGTGTAGATCACTTTAACTTTCATTTGTGACATATTCATGTTTTAATGGTTAGATGACTTTAATCAAATTGAAATGATTCATTGGCAGAAAATAAAATGACAAGTTTGATTTAAGTTTTGACACTAATGAATGGGTTTGGTATGGAGCACCAAAGCACACAAAATGAAATTAATTGATTAATTAATTGGTTGATTAATATTGAAATCTATGATTTTATGATTAAATAAAATGAATCATTAAATATATTGTTTTATTTTGAAATGATTCAGGAATGAGTGCTGCTTATTATCAAATCTTTTTCATAATCTCTCCTTTCAAAATGTTAACTATATTACTAATAATACAATGCATTTCATAATGGTGCTTTGTACTTTTTAAGTCCTGTGTGTATATATATATATATATATATATATATATATATATATAGATAGATATAGTTTCAGGAGCCCCGTATGTTGCTTTTGGGGCAGGCGAACAACCCTAAGCCCAGAAAGCACTGTGCATAGGGGCATCAGACACTGCACTGGGCAACACTGAGGGCTAAACCACGGTGCTTTAAAGCACTACACTGTAAACCTTCAGGAGAGACCATTGGCCCCTCCCATATAGCACCAGTAATCGCTCTCTCCTGTGCCCGCACCTCTCACGCTGGCACATCATTTTTCCATCACACAGCCGTGGCATACCTTCTTATCAGCGGTGGCCCAGAGGAGAGGGCAAGACGCAGCGCAAGAAAACAAGCAAACCGCTGATACTCCTCTGTTCTCTCCATCCGCCTTGCACAAGTCTCTGCTTACACCTAACATGCAGCCTTTGCTGGCAGCCTGCCCTAACGTTTGTTTCACCACGACCCAGAAACTAGAGATTCCTGGATTTGTCCCTGTCGTCATGGACTACCAAACAATGTGGGGACGTCTTCTGTTTGTCCCCCCCAACCCTTTGTTTTTTGTTTTTTTCAGATTCCAAGGATTGGCACTTTGTTGTAGTTTCGATTGCCTCTGTTTTGTTCATTTTGTGGTTTTGTTCAACCCTTCGACGTTGGAGGATAATAAAAGGTCACAAAGCCAATTATAACAATTGTTCCGCCTCTGACTCTTGTGAACTGGCAGCTCAATGTAACCACCTTACCCAGAGCCACAATCGCATTCCGTAAACATGCTTATTACTGCATCCAGTGTAGGCCATTATGCCAAGACACAACACAATGAAAGCACTAATAATAACGTTGTGTTACTAAGATTGCTAAGACTAAGTTCAAGAAACCCCAGCAAAGAAGTGTATGCAGCAAGGTTATTTTGTGTCTCTTGATATCTACTGTATAACAGAAAATAAAGAAATAATAGTCTCAGTTGTTGGTTAATTATAGCATATTACCGCCATATATTTTTGTAAACTTACTACTGCTTATTATGCTTATCGTATGTCTGCTTCAACGAAATACACTTATTATGCTTTACAATCTGCATATTTAATGCTTTTGTATTTTTTTGGGTTTTTTTTTTACAAATCATTCCTACTGACTTACGCGTTACACTTCTTACACCACCCTCCCAGTCTACAAGTATCATTTGAAGCCAGTTCCTTTCTCCATCCTTTATGTTAATAAACTGACACAATGTCAGCGTTATTGTTTTAAAGTTCTCACACATGATGAGTACCATTTACGGGGACAAGTGCCATTTCCAGGGAGTTTTTAACTGATAAAAAATATCTTGGTTGACATTTAACTTTATCTGTTAAACAGATTAGCTCTTGTTTTTTTTCCGCCTCTTCGTGAAAGCCTTTGTCTGCAACGTAACAAGACTGTTCTCACTAACTGACAGGGAGTCTGGTCACCTGCAGGAATTCTATTGAACAGAAAACAGGAATAGAATAAAACCTATGTCTGGAAGTGGAGGCAGAGGAGGCACTGTTGTGTCTTGCTGTCCGTCATGCCGGCACTCTGTGCTTTTGGTATCCGAGTCCACAATGTCAAGCTCATCATTCTCTGGTAAGAGACCAGAACCCCTTGAGATTGTGGCTCCAGCCTTTTGATGGAGACTAATGACCAATTGGACTGGACAGTGTGCAACTGGATTTATGCTGTAAATGCATGTAATCTCCCCAGAGAAGTTTTACCTTTAACTGACAGGTCAGCAGTGAGGCTGTGATCTACATGCAAATCTCTGCTTTAATGTCCTTGTCATCTCTTACACCACTTGAGCAGAACTGGCCGTACGAGTACATTTTGAGAGCTTTTTTAGGACTAAAACATAACCCAACATGCTGATGGCATGTGCATTACCTTTTTGTATAGCGCGTTGTTATATACAAGATTGCAGTCCTGCTTCTTGAACCCTGGAAATTACTGCCTGAAACTATATTTATTTATTTTGGTGGGAAAGGGGATTTAAAAGTTATTTTATTTCCAAATATCTTCATTTTTCCCTAAGGGAAACAAAACACCACACATTCACTCAAGAAATAAAAAATAAATAAAAAAAAACATTGAGGATGTGGCTAGTGCCAATAATTTAATACAAAAATGATAAACAAAACAATCAGCAGTAATACTGATCAGACTGATCAGGCAATTTTTTGCTACTTAAATTAGTATTCACCACCATTCTTAACTATCCACTCCCTCTTCCCTCAAAGACAAAATGAGGCACTTCTATATAGCATCACCAACTCACTTCCTGTTTAAAATGGCGGCCAGTTTCCAGAATCAAAACACACTTTTCAAGTTTTCTTACCTCATACATAGGAGCAGTGCAATACCTAAGGCAAACCAAACTTCGGTAAGTACAATTTCACTATGACAAGTGTAAAAATATAATAATTATAGTTATGAACTAACTATGAGTTATAATGGATGTGCAAATGACCATTGTGAGTGGAGAGTCACACAAGGCAATTCTGTATCAGTTTGTTGACATTAACTTCCAAGTAATTTGCTCTACACAGGAATAGCTTCTCTATTGACGTTTTTATAAGCACCTCTGACTTTCGCCCTTGAAACACCATTGTCTTTACACTTAGCCTTCTTGGTAAGATTGGTTTTGTTTTGCCTGAATATGTTTTGTTTCAGCCTTATCACTAGCATGGATCTTGCTCTCCAAGGCTTATTACAAATCTCAATTGTAGTCAGTCATGGTTTCTGTAGCCTGTTCGAAGACCTTTTGAAAACGAGTTGAAAACGTTGCATTCAAAGGAGTAAAACATCCTGTTTAATATTGTCCCATTTTTCTCCCATTCTCTGCACCACTCCCTCCCACTGTAGTTTTATGCATTAATGGCATGACATGTAAACTCGTGGCCAGTTTGTTAGGTACACAAATCTCTTACTGAGTCAGACCCCTCCTTTGCCTCCAGAACTGCCTGAATTCTTCAGGCATGGGTCCTACAAGGTGTTGGTCCATGCTGATGTCAGCAGAACATCCATATTGCAAAAAGCCCGTTCCATTTCATCCCAGTGACCTGTTGGGTTGAGTTCTGGGGACTTCACAGGCCATTTAACTAAACTGTTAAACTGCTAAATTAAGTCTCTGTAATTTTCTTGGAACTATTCTGAGATAATACGGGTCATACTGCTGGAAGTATCCCTGTGATGAACGGTATCAGGGATGCACCTGGTTAGCATAAATGTCCAAACACCATTGCACCACCGGTTTCTGCCTGTACTGTTGACACCAGGCAGGATGGGTCCATCGACAAAGTCCTGACTCTGCCATTGGCATGACGAAACAGGAACTGGTGCCACAGGACTGCCACTGACAGGTTTCTTGTTTGTTTTTCTGACCATTCTCGGTAAACCCTAGACACTGTTGTGGGTGAAAAGTCCAGACGACGGCAGCGTCTGAGAAACTGGAACCGGCGCACCTGGCACCCGGTCATTCTTGCCGCTTATTTTGCCCATTCTAATGTGAATCACTGTCTGTTGGATTAATGCAATTTTGTGAATGGGGTGGTGTACCTAGTAAACTGGCCACTTAGTGTATATTTCTACAATAAGCAGTGCTTAAACACATTTTTTTCATAGGCTTTTATTTTTTTACATGGCTGTAGAAGTGTAGCATTCTTATGGTGCGTGTGACATATACATAGAAGGCTGGCATTGTTTAATTCAATGTACATGTGTTCTACAAACAATCAAGGCTGTAGAGAATGTAGCAGTGGGCATATGTATTTGTACGGTTATACAAAACTTCTGTATTTGCCACCATATGATAGCAATTAGTGTGTGTGTGTGTGTGTGTGTGTGTGTGTGTGTGTGATAATGATTAAAGATGTTATTAAATGATGTATCTCCAGCCATGCAAGCTTGTTAATATTACTGTTTGAGACTTGAGATCCTATGGCATGTGTTAATACCGTTACAAATTGACTATAATTTACTATAATAGCATTTAGATATTTAATTTGTTACAGAAAATTTAAAAGGAAGTTCCTTCCCCAGACAGCATTCACAAAATCCCCTGATGCCAATTTGAATACGTTAATCAGACTTAAAAGCAGAATGCGGATATGAATAAATATCTGCAGTAGAATGCAGATATGAAGAAAGGGTGGCTGTGTGGCTGATACATACAGAAATAAATAGTACAAATATTTGGAATATGATCCTCATCATTGACAATAATATAATATCAGTAATAACGCTTGTCATATCCAAGCTTAAATACCGCTAATTAGTATGCTGGAAGGAAAATAGTTTAGACAAATTGGAGAAATTGCATGCAATTTGACAGTTCTGCTTGCCTTAAGAGATACATTTTTATTTTCCAAAGACAAATGGCCTTGGTCATAATAATATAATTGGTAGTTTTTCCTATAATATCAGAGTGCACTGGTTGGGGAATGAAGAGAAATGAAAGATTAAACTAAATCAGCCAAGATTTCCAAAAACTGCATTGAACCTTAAAAATGAGAAATTTTTCTTTAAAAAAGGCCAATTTTCCGATTAATTTGGCTATGTAAACAATCTAGCTACTGCTGATTGATAGAGCAAGGGGGGAATTTATCTAGTGGACTTGGTAGACATGATGTTTCTGAATCTAGGTCAAAGTAAAATAGACTGTATACCTGAATTCAATTTTTTTAATAGGAAAAAACAAAATAAATGAAAATGGGTCATTTTAGTTGTCAATTACTAATGCTGGAACTATTTTGATATATTAGGGGGAAAGGAAATACAAACCTGAGTGGGAACAGGACTGGCTAGGATTTCTGGTTTCACAGGAAGGCAGCCAAAGATTGGATAATGATGGAGGCCAAATGGCCCTCATTTACCAACAATTGCTCCAGGCAGTTTTCTTGCTTTGCATCATTACTCTGGTCTGTGGAGTCAGTCTCTAGTTCCGCTGTTCATACAATTTAAAATGAAAAGAAATAAAAAGAAAATCACCAGATGTTTCAAATACATTATTTAAATTATGCAAAAAGATATCGCATTCCCTTTTTACAATTATGTATAACCTCAAATAAATCCATCAAAATAACATTGCTTTGTTCATGGTGGAATTGTAAATATCTAAAATCATTGTAACTTTTATTTCATAAATCTGCAGAAAAAAGGGTGAAGACAATCAAATCCTCTTACTTTCATTGACAGTTGTGGTCGGGTCTTCACTCTCTCAACTTTCTTCGTAGCCGGATGCAATCAATGTCTGGAGTGGATAGTGTTTATAAGGAGAATCACATGATCACACGCCAAGCTTGAAGGCCTTAGGCTCCATTTCTGCCAAGCGGAGCCGCTTCTTCAAGGTGCTTGATGTAGCTCTCAATATATGCACTGAAAATTAAACATCAACAAAATGCGTGTTCCAATAGTCAGCCAAGAAAAGCTCCACGGGTCGGTGAAAAGTAGGAGGAGCATAGGCGTCTAACTATCAGATGGGAAAAGGCAGTCTTCTTCTGATAATCAATCCAATAGTGATAGCATTTGTCCTTCTCACAAAGGAGCCCAGGATGCAGAACATGGATTTGAGACCCTTAGTGACATTTTGGGTAATTTCCTCCTGGGGGATAAATAATGTCCCACTAATACTTCACAATCTGTGATAGCTGGATGCAGCTCTACAAAGCTGGGATGGGAGATCACGAGTGATTAACAATGAGAAAGGAGCGACCTTAAAGCCTTAAAGCAGTCGTGTCAAACCAATGGAACGCTTTGAATTCAGTATCGAATTCAAGATGAATCTCATCACTGTAACCCGTGCCAAATTAAGATAGAAGAAATACAAGCTACATTGCTCTGGAAAGTCCTACTAGAATGAATATGTCACATTTTTTGGGCAGGACACAATACTATAGGACATTCTTAAATTAAACACTTGCTAAAGAAACACTTTTTACATAGACTAAGGAGCATATTTTCATAAATTAAAAATAATTTTGTGTGAATATTTTAAATAATAACTTGAATTAAACTACCTTTACAATCAATCAGTGCTCTCTGTATAAATACTGTAATTATAGTTTTCATTCATTGCATACATTATACTACAGTTATCAATCAGTGCTCTCTGTATAAATACTAATCAGTAACAGGCATGTTCTGACAGTCAGCCACATTTGAGGGTTTATGATTTTCTTTCTCGAGCTTCAGATATCTATATTTTGAACGATATATGATTAAGCATTTGTATTACAAAACAACTGATGAGAAATTCACTCCAGGTCTGCCAGGGAAGGAGGTTTTAATAATAAACAACCATTTGTGTGTGTCCCATCCCCCCTCCCCGGGGAGAGGACAGTAGTGGGGGGTACAGGATTTATGTTCAACTGCTGTTATGTGCGCTATCTTCTAGAAATATGAAAATATTTCGATGTTTATGGAGCCCACTTGAAGAGAGAAATAATTGCTACCCTGTGGAACCTGTTTTTCTGTCCTTTGTGGGCCAGATATGTTCCGTGAAATTCAGCTCTGATTCGTCAAAGTATCGAGCTGTTCACTGCGTGAGCCCTCACTGACATTTTCCTCTTTTCTGCCGACTCCATGCAGAATTGTCAACTTTTCCAACAACATCTGGCTGTTCACAATAAAAATCAAAACAAAAAGTTTTTCCATTTATTAATAATTAAAAAATTAGCATCAGTCACCTTCTCCCTTGACATCAATTTAAAGGTTGGTACGGCAAAAAAAACTGTTTGCCAAAGATTATTTAAAAAAAATGTGTGCTCTTACCTTTAACACCATAGGTAAAACCCAGGTAAAATTTCCAGCTTGTGAATAGGGATCCTAATGAAATAGTTTATGTTGCACACTGGAAGTATCAGTGAAAACCTGAAAACTGAAAACTTTTTTTAGTTCAAGTGATTACAGCACGCCTTGCTTTGCCCCCAAGCTAATTTCATTTTGATAAATCATGGGGAAGTTTGTGACGACCATGGGGAAAGGTGACCTTCCTTCACCTCAAATGACTTGGACAAGATTTAATCTATTCTCAAGCTTTTAATATTTGTTGAATGTGGAAGTTCAGTTTACAAAACGTAATTGTGTGTGGGTTTGTGTGCCGAGATTAATGTTTTCCAGCTTTATTGTAAATCGAATTCAGAAATCAATCTCATTCCGTGTTTTCATGTATGGTGTTTACTACCGTCATGGCACTAGCCACAAGCATACTATTACCCCTGAGGTTTTCTGAAGGAAATAACCATAGTAGATTTTGTCTTATTTTTTTGAAAATGTTCTTTCTCTTCACAAAATTTCTCATTGACCATTATGTCACAGGTCCTTAAATATGTGTCTTATTATTTGACCGGGAGAACATCAGACAGGCTGTGGTGGGTGGTAATTGGCAGAGATTCCCTTTGCTCATTGTTGTCAGGTAGGACGCAAGACTCGTTTACTTATAAACGTCGTTGTTTATTAAGTGTCAGAACAAGACCCTCACTAACACGTGCTTCTTTCACTAAAACCATACCCCTGTGTCCCCCCAGGAACCATTGGCCGATATCCCACAGTTCCCCATTACGTCACCCCTGTAACATCGAACATACAAAACTCTAAACATAACACTCGTCCCCCACAAGTCTTCATTCGACTTCCTGAGCTTCCACACCCTCCTCATGTGTGAGTGGGGTGGGGGGGATCCGTAGCTAACATTAGCAACAAGCTAAGACGCCTCAGCATAATTGGAGATTTAAAGTTGAGGCGTAAACCCAAGGTAGTTGGGAATTCCAACTGTTTATAAAAAAAGCCAATAATGTTCATTACAATTCAATGTCCTGAACCTTATCGCAGCATCTCACGTGATCTAGCCAGTAATCAAAGAGTAGGCTTAATTGGATTTTATAGGCAAAGGTTTGTATTGCTTAACCATTGTACGTTTGGTGGCGTGAAAACCTCACACTAAGCTTTCAAAATGGTTGTCTTTTTATTCGCTCTGTACCCAATTACACATGCATTCAATTACCACAGAAAAGCTCAGACAACTCAGATTCAGTTCAAGGGTACCACAGTAGTGCCATTTCCTGTATTCCTACATAGAATATATAGCACGGATATTTTTATTGTTAATTGAATGTAATGTGAAGATATTTAAATAATTTTCTGAATTAAAATACTGTCCGTGCTGAAAAAACCCCCCAAAACTCTGGAGTCTAAGTGTTGCCACAGGCATTCAGCTAAGTGTCCCGATTTTGTATTGTACAAATCTTTGGTCACAATCTTTCCGGTAACCCTTAACCTTTTCCAGCACAGAAGTACCTGCACTAAGTTCCTGACTCTTTTATCCAACAACCCGCAACATCCTCTGCTAAGAGAATGCTTTACTTTTTAAATTATTTTTCCAACCAGAAACATGCAATCTCCTGTGGCTGTATAACATTAACAGAAATTGGATTTTTTTGTTGTTGTTATTATTGTTTGTCAGATAAGCACCCTTACTCATCAACACCATATGGAAATTAATTTAATTCCCAGCTGTCACACTGATGCTGTGTTATTATCAGGAGAAAGCAAACGCATTACTTCATCCAGTTCCTTTTTCCCCCTCCACTGAAAGTCAAATTGAAAAAAAATGGACAGCACATCTTTAATTGGTTTTCTTTTGTGTTCCTAATTTTAACTTATTTTTCATCTGTTTTAAAAAACATGCAATAGTAAGACTGAGAACACAGCCAGTTTATTCAAATGAAATGGCACAAAACAACGTATGCAAGGTCAATGATGATGATGAACTGGTCCAAATACGTGAAACCCATAAGACACAAGATAATGTGTGACGGTTCGATTATTGGCACAGCAGCGACTCTGGCAGGCTACAAAGGCAAGATTGGACCCCACAGGGTATAAGTCATCAAGTCACAGAGACAAGGCATTTACCTGCCGGGCTGTGTTGAAGTTACTCACGAGGGTTCGTGCTTCAGCCATGCTGAGAATTCACATTGTAACGTTGTTGTAACCTCGGGTCAGGAGAGTGTCCTTGGAAAGTGCTAAATGGTCCTTGCTAGATGTTCATTAAGGTACTAAGTGTCTTCTTTCGATGGATTGTACCATGCCAGGAATGTAGTGAGAGGCTTAAGCCTCTGTTTTTACATCCCTGGTCCTTTTCACAACCAGAAAAAGGATGGAGTGAATATACTGTTTATTGAATCTGTCCTTAAAGTATTATTTAAGTATTACTTGTGCATGAAAATAACATTCTACACATTTGGCTTGAGAAGTAATCCTTTTAAACTGCATCTTAGTACTAAGGTGTTTGAGTCTAAGTTGACACACACACACACACATACACACACAAACACTGTGTGCATTGTGCATAACTACTAAGTGAAGAAACAAATGACAGCTTGTCGGTACTTTGGAAAGTGTTAATTATTTCAGTAAAATTGTTAGTAGATTAAAAGATTTGCTTTTCTGTCGGGGTTAATTATTTTAAGTGACTGAAGTGAGAATTTAGATGTAATACATCCCAAGAAGAGAACCAGTACTCCTTAATTTGGACTTTATAATTTAACACTCATCTGCCAAAGGAAAAATAATATAATTATCAAATCGTTAAATTATAATAAGTCATTATAGCTCCAATAAGCATGGGCTGTATATGCTAACTTAAGAACCATTATCCCTTGTTTTCTTTGAGCTCATAAATGTTTGCTTTAAAAAAAGAATACAATCTAAAAATCATTAATTAGACAAAAACTCAGAAGTGAACAAATGATAGATGTGTACAATTTATTTACAGTGTATATTACGATCTAACAATTGAAAACTGCAAATAGTTAGCTGGTTGGTTGCATCTTGGCTGTAAATGTGACAAACGTATCTAACTAGAGTAGGCGGTGATCTGTGTGACTGATGGTTCAGTGCACATTATAATCAATTTGCTTTTGTTGAGAGCGGGATTCAGAATGTGCTCAAGGTCGACAAGATGCCCTCTGTGACTGATACTCAGAGTTCCTCCACATTTCACGCCTGGGCTCAGCCCCAGCAATAATCTGAATGCCCCCAGAGCTTCTGATGTTTGTGTCAGCTTTGAAATAATGAAGATTGTCCAAAACAGGAGGTTTACCCGTATCATTACTGAACCAGTACTAATACCATATTTATAATAGAAACGATTTAGAACGACTATTGAAAAAGGCCCTTTTTCTTTTAAGTTGTCAAAATGGCTTAAATAGATGCAGCCCAGCTTACAACATTTTTTAAATTTTTGAGAACGCTGCCAGCATCTGTGCTTGGTTCCAAGAAGCAAACATGTAGTGATTTTAATTTCAGAAACACAAACCCGCCTAAACAAGTTTTATATCAGTTTGCTATGTGCATGTGGCTCTTTAATAGCTTTATCCAAGATAGAACTGCACATAATGTGTTTTATATTTTTTTATGCACATTATGAGATGTTTAAATTACAGTGTTAATTGAGCTTTTCATCAGAGATTGGTTGCACATTTTCAATTTTTGTTTAGTTAATAATGTCCCCACCCTTTATGGAAACCTGCACAAATAAAAATTTGATTTACAACTGGTAAAGTTGGATGTTTAAATATCACTGTCCATATCATATCATAAACAACATCATTGCTTACAATATTTATTAGTCAAATAAATTGATTATCAACTTAAGTTAATGACTAACTTACTAGTTTCTTCTGCACTGACTTCCTTGCCCAGTTCACCAAGATACTGTCATAGCACTCACAGATACACATTTTGTATCGTTGTAAATTGATAGACTCCCTCCCTTCTCTCCCCCATCAAACTACTTACAGCATCAGTCATGATACTGCAAAATGAGAAAGACCCCCATATGATTTTTTACTTTGAAAAATAATTGCCACAACAATAAAATTGATAGTACAAATAATACTCACAATAAGAAAAATGGAATTGACTTAAAAAATGTTCTGATTGTCTAGATCAGCATCCCTGCTGTCAATTAAAAGAAAAGGTTAGACCCCAGTTTCATTCAGTGATTTCATTACTCATTTTACTGACAAAGAAATAAAGAATGACAAAGGAAGGAATACAATTTGATTTTTGGTTGTTATATGCTTGATGTTGGTACTTTATTGTGATGATAAATGTGGTTTTTGGAAACCTATCATTTCTGGGTCAATGCAAGTTTTACTTCAGGCAGTAATGCGACTGAATTATGAAATGGTAATTACTTTTTTAGGTTGTTTTGCCCCCCACGCAAGGCCAAAAAGTCAATTTCTTATCTTTTCCTACTTTTTTACCACTGATTTAAGTCTCCTGAAGTGTCACTTCATATCACTGGATATGTAGCTTCACTATAGCAACTGCATAAGAGTAGTTGAGCAGACCTACACACGTAGATGAGGCAGTTCCTCGTGTGGCCTTTGCGCCTTGTGGGGGGCATGGAACTCCCCAATCGTCAGTTATATCCATTTCCTTTTAGTACCCTGTGTAGACGTTTTTATCAAGAGACCAGGTTGAGTTTGTGAATTATGAATTTAGAAGTACTCTAAATGCCAGGGGTAAAATGTAACTTGATAGATGACATTTTTTTCCCGCTTCAATAATGTTTATTATTTTAAGCCATTAACACATGTAAACCTCCACTCCTGTGCTACCCCGCAGGGTGCATACCATATTTTATTTGCTGTCTGTGTTGAGTCTGAGAACCAGAGCAATGCCCCAAGGCAGCTCATCTCTTATTTTCCCTTGCTTGTCGCATTTTTGATTGTTAAAATGGCGGTGGCTTGCTCTCCCTCAGACGGGCAAAAACTATTACATTGGATCAGAATAATTTCACACACACACACACACACACACACACACACTTTTGATTGTTGCACAGTCACTTTGAATTACAATTGTTGCAACAGGCAAACTTCCAGAATATGTATACTATACACTTATACGTGTTTATATACGCACTCTTATACATGTACATGCTTATAAAAATTTTAATCCGAAAAACAAACAAGGTAACACAGGTAAAAATACAGGAGAAAGAAAGTTGCTAATTTATTTTATCAGTTGGACGTTTTCTCCCCGCTGTCAGGCCAAAAGCAGTGCAAGGTACTCTTTCTGCTTGCTTTCTGTATTTCTCGCTACTAGAACATGTATCCTGTTTACCCTCCTACAGAGATTAACTGAGGTGTAAAATGCTCCCCTGATCGAGATAAGAAATCAATGGGGTTATGAAAGAACCGGTGCTGGCATTACACTGTTTAGGAATTGAGTTCTTTAAAAAGGCAATACCTTACAGAATTATTGATCAATTCAGTCTAAAGGTACATTTCCCATTTTCAAATAGTCAATTCATAATTATCCTTTGTAACAGGTTCATTTTATTTGAAACTTTAATGAAGCAGATACAGTGCTGAAACGACACAATAAAGAAGGACTAGTCGTTCAACCCACATTACAGTAGATTTAGCTGATGGTATCTGTTATTGGCCTTATGACTGCTATGCTTAATGTTCACATACCCGTCACGAAATGGTGGAACTCAAAACGTGGGCAAATTTTATTATTTCTTCTGAGGTTAGAATCTAGGGGTTTCCATTCTAGGCTGCCCTTGAAAAGCAAGTCCCGTGAGGGACTATAGACAAAGTGAGCGGGCTGAGACCAAAGCGAAGGTTTCAGCAGGCAAAGCTCACTTTGGCTTCGGGTTGCTTTATGTTTTGTTATGGGGATTAGTTGAGTTGTGCTTTAGTTTAGAAACTTTTAGTTTACACATAATTTAGTTGGAGATTATTTTGGCTTTCGCTTGGGGCAGATGGACAGTGTCTTGTGTGTGTGTGGGTGTGTGTGTTTTTCTTTGATTTGGTCTTTGCGGAAACACATAGCAGATGGAAAGACTTTGCAGTGGAGGAGAAGCTGAACAAGGCAGCCACGCGGTGGTAGAGACTGCCAAAAAGCACAGAGATGGCCTTCCGTCACCACAGGAAGCACGTCACCTGTACCCGTGTGTGTGTGGGTTGTCTGTGTTTTGGCTAGCCCAATACTTTGCAAGCAGGAGAGGGGAGGTGCCAGGCCACAGCCAGAACGGGCCAGACGTGATCAGGAGGAGGTCGACGTGAGAGGTGGCCGGTGAGGAAACACGACTTTTCCTCCCTGGCTCCGGCCCAGTTTGTGTCGTGGCGTGTGGTGTGGTCCTTTATGATCTCTCCCTGTGTGTCAGAAACGCTATTGGCCAAGGCTCGTGTACTTCTTCTCTTTGGCTTTTATGTCACGTGTACTGTGTGTCTGCCACTTTATTTTATTTCCTTTATTTTAGTAAACCTAGCTGCCCCCGCCCCTTAGTATTATAGCCAGGAGCGGAACTGTGGCCGGGGGAGATGGGGACAGGGGGGTCATTATTGGTGTGGGAACACAGCACCACGGTGACCTGGCCTCCTATGGGGTGTTGCGCTTGGTGGTTACAGTTTAGCTTGGGAGTGAAAACCTTTGTCTTGTGATATATTGTGCGCCGTGAGTGTGTTCTGTTAGCTAAAAAATGCCACGTGTGTAGTGAGTGCTGAGGGCGAGTGAGTCTTGAGTGCCACAGTGGTTTGGGGAGGGCTACTCTTACTATCTACAGGGTTGGAGTATTTTTTGGACAATATGGCTGTACATAATAGACCTAATCCTGAATGGTATGGTTTAAATGAGTATTGTGTAATAAGACATGTTTTTAATTCCTGTTGATGGCTTTTTTGTTAGGTAGCCACCGGGCGGCCCATGACATAAGTGTAACAGAATTATTTTTATAGTTTAAATGATGCATTAGTCATTAATGGTAAATTTTTTCCTCAGGAAGTCACAAGTGGCAATTTCTCAATGTCGTTTAAAAATAGTCATACAGCCCCCTTGTACTTTGACAGTGAAAAGTAAGCTCAACAATGTTTATTTTAAACTTAAGAAGGCTAGTTTATACTCCAATTCTGTACGTATGAGTCATTAATTCCCACCAGGTATGGCTATGAATATAGGTGCCACCTGATTACTGATGCATGAACTCACTGGCAAGCATACAAAGCATATTGTGTCATTTAAGTCTTACTGGAGGAGAACCGCCGCAATACCTCTAGCATCATGCATTGTGCAGTTTCAAATCAGCTTTTCTGATCACGCGGCACTCCGAGGTTGAATATATAATACGGAACTGGCAGAGCTACAGTTGTGGTTAATGACCTGTCAATTTGCCGTACACTTATCCTCAGCAGGTTGCATTAAGAAACGTGTCCTCAATTGCATTAGAGGGTAATATTTGTGTTTATTCAAATTTAGTGCAGTTTATTCTAGTTGTGCTGAATCCAGTTACTATCACTCTTGTTTAATCATTCATCTGAAAAGCTAAAAGCTTGTTCGAAACTTCCTTTTAATTTGATACTGTGTGTGTGAATATATATATATATAACCTGTTGAAGGATCATTGGTCAGGCTGTGAATCTGAAAGAAAATGAAGACTGTTAAAGACTCTTAGAGTAATACAAATACAAATGCACAGCTTAGAAAAGGGTTCAAAATGATATCAGAGTGTTTGGATATCCCGGTGAGCGCAGTTAAGTCAATAATCAGAAAGTGGAAGCTGTATCACACCACCCAGGCACTGCCGCTCAAACAGGGGAGTTGTGAGAGCCACAGATTCACTTTGAAGGAGCTACAGAGTTCAGGACAGAACACTGGCCTCAATAGAAGGGTGGAAAGAAATCTGTTCCTCAAAACACACCATCTGAAAGCACGTTTGGAGTTTGCCTGAAAGCATGACAGTGACCCAGCTGTGATGTGGGAAAAGGTTTTGTGGTCAGATGAGACCAAGATAGAGCTTTTTGGTCAAAACTTAAAGCGCTATGAGTGGCACACATCTAACACTGCCCATGCCTCACGACACACCATACCTACAGTGAACTATCTGCCAAGAAGAATGGGCCAACATGGTGTGCATAGCAGCGACATACTTACCCCAATAGACTCAAAACTGTTCTTGCATCGAAACTAAATATCAATGTGTGGGAGTTGAATACTTATGCAAGCAATATCGTTTTCTTTTATTTGCCAAACAAATATATGCCAACACAAACCAATGTCACTTCAAAATAATTGATTTAGAATAAGTGATTATGCATGTTTTTTAGTTAAATGGTAATCAATAAACTAATAGTAATAATATTAATAACGTAAGGTTTGACTTTTTGTGAGAATAAGACCGATACCAGTGTCCCCATTAATATTTATCCTCGGGTGCAGTTGATGTTAATATTGTTTTATTGATCAAACAAAGGAAATAAATGTCAGTGATTTCATTGTCATTCCGTGCAGGCTGAGCTGGTACAATTTGCAATAAAAAGGAATCGGAGCATTCCTTTGTGTTTTATCCCATTAAAATGTCATGGGGACCAAGCATTCATTTCCACGTCTGGGCTTTTTATATTGTGTTTCTGTATTTATTGGGGTTACCATTTTGGATCTGGCATGTTCATTTTTGTTATGATTGCTCAGATCTGTTCCTAAAATCGGGAACGTGGTCATCTTATATGTCGTATCAACACAATATATTTATGACTTTATCCTGAGTCACAAAAATCAGCAAGGGGCCCCTGAGCAGCCACTAATCCTAAGCAGTCATACCCATAGGTATGGTGGTGAGCAGGGGGCTCTGGTGGCAGGGTGCTTTGTCCCTTCTTTGGACACCAGAAGAGAGCTGCAGTCACATGGGTTTTTTGTTTCAAGCACCGAGACGCGTTCCCTTTATTTTCGGCTCTCCAGAGTTCTGACAGGATCGCCGAGGAACAAACATCAACAAAAACACACGACTAAGGTCGGCCGCTGTCAGCCACGGGAGCCGGGTTTCTGGGAAACCCGAGTGCTGTTTTTTAGGTTTTGTCCCCTTTTGCTGCGTGCTGCCCTCCTGTCAGTTCCCAAGACCGTCTACCTACTGGGAAAACCAGGTCGTTAATAAAGGCTGTTAATCAGTCGAATTCCCAGCAAGCACCGACGGGCGTAGCACATCTGCTTTTGAGGGACAATGTGATTTATGACCTGTCGGCTTTCTGTGAACGGGTGCTGGAGTTTTAAAGTAGCGGCTAGTGGACGATGGCTGATGGCCATCCCCTGGTTGCGGAGAAAGAGAAATGTAGTTTGTTTGGAGTGTGCATGGTTCCTACAGGTCTAATTGGTTGTTGACTGATAAGATTTTTGAGTTTAGTTATGTGTTTGCAAATTAGCTCTACCAGATTTCCCATGCATTTCAAATGATCGATTCTTTGTCTTCATAAAAATGCTTAAAAAGGTAATTTATGTTCAGTGATTGAAATAATTTTCTTAAGGTTTTCCAGAAGACCCAATTCCGAAAATATTATTACTGTTTTTTTCGCTTTGATGTCTGCTCTTTTTTCCTATTCTCTGCATTGATTATGTTGTTTAAACAATTTAAGTATGCTTGAATGGTAATTTGGTTTATAAAACGCTGTTTTAATATTTAATTTAACACAACAATTCTTGGGAGATTTGTAAAGTGGACATAAGGACATGCGGCATTGCAGCTCTGAAAGCTGTTTGCTCATTTCACTTCTGATTACAGTTTAGCAGCTGGTTTGACTAAGCAGAAGAAAAAGATCATAAAAGTGCAAAATAAATTAAGCCTACTGAGGAAACATTATTCAAAATTGGTTCTCAATCAAAAACAAAACCTAAAGGTTTAATCAATCTTTGCTGTTTTTAATTCTGCAGACATTTCAGAACCAAATTATCACATGCTGGGGAGAAGAAAACATGGGTCGATATTTTGGTGTAGGGTTAGAGGGCGGAGCATTTTGGTTGTCCCTCCTGGGCTTCCGTCTGGTGAGAAGCTAAACAGGATTTGAACTAACAGGAACCAGCTAGCTTCCAGGTTTATCCCCCCCCCAGTTGATTTTTTATTTCTTTTAATTAGTTAGATTTTTCATTGCTGTAGTCTAAAAATATCAATCCTTTTTGGGTTGCATGGGGGTGTTGCACCTATAGGAGGTTTGGGGGAGGATAGGGGAGGGGAGGGTAAGTGATTCAGGAGGGGAAAAGGAGGAGGAATATACTATGGAGTGGAAAATAGTACATTTGCACAGGAATAGGAGCAATATATTTCTTTATCGTGTTAAACTAAGCAGCTGTGTTGCTCATCTCTTTTGACCAGTAGAATGTCGGCACTCAACGTCAGTTAGTTGTAAATTATGGAATTAAAGCTGCAAGCAGGAAAAAGGGGGGGCTTGACCGCTGCCAGATGAGAGAATCAGCATTAAATATTTTTTTGCTATTTTGCTATTTTGCTATTTTGATCCGTTATTTGACTGGCCGTGAATGTTAGCCTCCCTCCAGCGTTGTAGATCGGAGCAAAAAGACCGTCCACCTATTTGCAGGAGCTATATCAGTAGTCTGTAGCAGGGTGATCTGCCCTCCCTGTGTGGAAGTTGCAGAGGGGGTCTGTTATTCTTCACTTGACTTACATGTTGCAGAGCACATTCCGGGTTCTTGGCACACGTGACGTGGGGATTTGAAGTCTTCCCACAGCCCGGGACCATGACTCTGGTCCGGAGCCAGCTACACTGGAGTGCTGTCGTTGGTGCCAGCTTTAACACCCGTGTGTGGGTAGTGTAACACATGGACAACGTGGCTTCCAATTTTATCTGTTGCTCTGGGTTGTTGGGTGGATCCGAAATGGGTGAAGTGTGTGTCCCGGGACAAACAGCATCACACAAGAGTCCCCATGTTTTAAACGTTATCTGAAGTAAATGTAAAATTGAACTAAATTATCACGTGTGTGCAAAACATGAATTGCTCCGTTCTTCATTAAAAATGTTTGGTATCTAGGGACATAAGTTAGAAACTGCATCTAGGCCCTAGCACTCAATAAAGCTGACTGTGCTAAAAAAAAGCCACCAGGACAAATAATTTCTATGTATGCAGTGTTATAAATCCAAAATAGCCTTTAACTATCAGCACATAAACTGGATCTGTCTGTTTCACAGTGGGGGCAAGTGAATGCAGGGAAAGCCATGCAAAAGGCGTGTGAGCATCAAGGAGTTTCATATCTTTGTGACAAGGAGCAGCGAATTGTGTTTGAATTTAGATATTGAAACTCCTGATTAGAAACAATTGTTTACACTGTCTGTCATATTCTGTAAATAATAACTGCTCTGTAAACATACTTTGTACATCCCACACTGTAATACCTATGAAAAAGGACATTGAGTGGAAAAGAAAAGGTTTGAATGCCATAGAGACACAATGATGGCGCTGTACTGTACCTTTTCCAAACCACCCACCCCCTCCCCAATATAGTTACAGGGTATTTTGAGTGACCTCAAATCATTGCCTGACACTCATCATTGTCTAAGCACTTTGTAGAAGCCCATTCACTGAAGCCAATCTAAATTGAGATCTTTACACAGTGCTATAGAAAGGATTGAATCTCATTTCTTTGGCAGCCAGTCTCTTCAAAATAGAATGCACCTGTAGAAATAATACAAATGCTGGTAACACAACATTTTCGATTGCTATTTTGATCGGACTTTTTCCATTTGTCTCGCTCTGTGCCTCTTTTTGGTACGTCATCATCGACCCTTTGTCCTCTCTAAACATCTCCAGTGGCTGCACAAGACGTCCAGCTTGGTCCAAATCTCCTAATTTCGGAGAAAAATATATATTCCTGGTTTTATGAGGTTATTTCTTTATTTTTTAATTTATTTATATATATTTACTTCCAAAGAGATATATTTCTGCTGTTCTCCAAAAAGTTAGCAGTGCCGGATATAGCCATAATTATTGAACTATGCAATGCAATACTGTACCATTTCAGATGTTGCTTAAAAATGTGACGGATCCCCCTTTTAAAAATTACTTTGGCAACCGTAAGAGATGACATGCAGATTAATAATTCACAAAATATATTTTAAAACGCATAGGCATATTCTATACCATTATCAGATTATGACTTCCAGGAAACAGTAGAAGGTATGTACTGTGATCTTGTGGTGAGGGAACTGTTCCCTTGGGTAAGAGATTCACTCTTCGCTTGTCACCCCTGCCCTTTTGCCTCTGCCTACTGTCAAGGTTTTCCTTTCCTGTCAAAATGTGGTTCATTACTAATGCTTTTTTTTTCTTTTTTTTCTGTATCACAACCTCTCGTTTGGCATTTAAGTCTAACATTCCTCCCAGTCTTCTAAAATAATCTTAGCAATAAATAACCTTGTCTCATTAAAAGGGCTTATATGTATTTCATTATTAGTTGTATATTTGTGTCAACACTGAAATAAATAATGTAACGTTTTGTGTAATATGTAATTGACGTTTATTCTAAACTTCCCACAAAATGGTTACTTGCGCATATCTTTACTTCCACTCTTAGACGCTCAGATAGGCAGCGCTAAAATAAAGAAATTGTTTTATATGTAAAATTTTGGCCTGAAAGATGTTCACATGCTGGCCAGACCTTGTTGTGCTCACAAAGATTGGGAAGGTTGTCAAAGTGGATAAGATAGCAGGTTTTGGGATTGGGAAATGTCTTTCTTGTTCACAGGGAGTACATTGCATCGCAGGTGGAGCAGTCTTTCAGAGTTGGAAGACGGCCACAGAAAGGAGTTCACTCAGAAAAAGACTTCTATAACAAAAAATGTACAAAAAGCCATAAAAAGAAACCAAATAATGTTCTTGAACACAATTTTGCATGTGATTGCAAATGTTAACATTTGCCAGGGTACCAATCCCCTAAACTTGTTTAAGATACATTTTGCAATCAAGTACAAGTCAGTGTAAAATACACTGTCATATTCAAATAATTATAATTATTTCATAATATTATGAAACAGTAGATGTAATATAACATTGAAAGTGTTCTTTTTTTAGTTTTTTTTTTTTTTTTTTTTTCCTGAGGGGAATATAGAGAATGAATTTTCAGCTCTGAAAAAAAGAAAAAAAGAAAATTAAAACCATTTTGTTAGACAAAGAGCTTCATTTGAATGATCATAATGCTCTATGCAAACGCTGGCAGAAGTCATAGTGCTAAACAGGTGGAAGGTTGTGAAATTGGTTTGTGAAATTTAGAATGTGCAATTGCCAAAAGGGTTGGTTTCACTTAGCAATATGCAGATAAGTGTGGTAAGGGTGTGTTTACACAACAGTTAATCAGAGAGTTAAACCGTTAAATCAAAAATCAAATCAAATGTTATTCAAGCAGAACATGGAAAGACTATAAATACAGCTTTGGAGAATTGGTTGAGGGTGGTTAGATGCTGTCACTGGCTGTTTGGTGAGTATTAGAGAAGCATTTTCCACTTTATGGAACAAGTTATTCCATATAGTGCATTTTATCAACATACTTTGATTTGCATAATAATAGAAAATAGACCGGCTTCAGCCCAGTAAGGCTATAAAAAGATTTAACCCTCCATTGAAGAATTATTGATAGTACTCACTAAAACGTTTCCATGGGAGTTTTAATGGTTTCATCAATGTAACTCAATTTCTATTTTCTGAAATAATTTTTGAAAAATAAGTGAATTAATTTATCTGATACATAATGAAGTGTCTTATCACTATAACATTGTGTCTATGGTTGCTCACAATAACGATTCTCAGCATTATTAAGGTTTGCCTGGGATAAATTATTGTGAAGTTTGATTAAACTTTGATGAAATTATTATGTTCTATTTGATGTCTTATGTCTACAGTTCTCTGAAAAACATCTGCTAGAATAAATATTTGTCTTATGTATAGGCTACATCAGTGGAACAGTGTCAATAAATGACGCATGCATTTATTTATATAAAGTCGATACATAAAATACATCCCAACCTAGATAATCATAAAAGATACACATTTCAGCGGTCTGTGTACTAGCATCAGAGAAGACTTGGGTGGTTGTAAAATGTGATACTGTTGTCCGGCTAAATGTAGGATTGGTTCTACGGAAGCAGAGTCGTTAGAGAAGCGCCAGTAAAGTGTTTATTAGTACAAACAAAACGAAAAACGAGCAAAACAAATATTTTCAAAGTGACAGTAATGGAAAAAGAAAAAGAAAAGAGTGAACACAGAGAATATTAAATTTCATAGTAGCGAATGCTATACGTCAATTATGTTGTTGAAATAGATGTGTGGGATGTTAAACGTGGCTCACCCAAGGACAGCCTGTGCTCTGCGAGCGGTAGCTGGTGAGAATCCAGCTCACATCATTTGGCAATAGAGAGGACAGAAGCAGAGCGCCGCCCAGGCTGTGGTGGGTGAAGTGGCTGGGCTTCTCTTGGCCTCTCGCTAACGAGCGTCTCTTATCAGCTACCCGGGCGCTTGCAGGTCTACAGTACCGTTAGTGATGAACCCCTAGTGCGGGCTATGTAGCCTGCAGTGTGGAAGAGAAACGGATGGCTCTAAGGCGGCTGGGATTGGACTAGTCATACTTCCCCACCCTCCCCGTGCCTGCCGGTAGGATTTGGCGACGAGCAGACCTGCAGGTGCCCGGGTAGCCGATAAGAGACGCTCGTTAGCGAGAGACCAAGAGAAGCCCAGCCAATTTACCCACCACAGCCTGAAGAAAAACAAAAAGGTGTTTCCAAACAAAATGCACCGTTCTGAAGGAAGTGAATCCCTATACTCAGATCCACATCTTGAAAAGGGAAAAGAGTTTCATGCTTCAAATTCCTCATAACCCATGTAGCAATATGTGTCTTCTCGTTTATCTGCAGGGTCTGGCCTTTAAAAATCTTCTTGTCAGCCAATATGCTCTTATTGAAAGTGCTTGTGAATGTCATCCACTGATTATATAATGATTGATTTGTAAAGCTGACTGAAACACACATCTTCAGGTATTTGACAACTCACTGTTTTACAGAGATGCTGATGCAGTACTTTGTTCAGATTATTCTGCTCCCGGGAGATGTGTCTTTGCTTTAATTCTGATAACACTTGTATACTACAGTGCCTATAAAAAGTATTCACCCCCTTGGATGTTTTCATTTTTTCTTTTTTTTTCTTTTTTATATTGAATCATAGTGAACTTCATTTGAGTTTTTTGACACTAATCAACAGAAAAAGACAAAATACATTTCTACCAGTTAGTCTAAATTTATAACAAATATAACATTAAATAATTGGTTGCATAAGTATTCACCCTCTTCAAGTCAGTATTTAGTAGATGCCCCTTTGGCAGCAATTACAGCCTTGAGCCTATGTGGAGAGGTCTCTATCAACTTGACACATCTGGACGCTGCAATTTTTCCCCATTCTTCTCTGCAAAACTGCTCAAGCTCTGTCAGGTTGCAAGGGGATCGTGAGTACACAGCCTTTTTCAAGTCCATCCACAGGTTCTAATCAGGGTTGAGGTCTGGAATCTGACTCGGCCACTCCAGGACATTAACAATGTTTCGAAACCATTCTTGTGTGGCCTTTGGCTGTCTGCTTGGGAACAATGTCTTGATGGAAAACAAATCTTCTCCCAAGTCTCAGATCTCTTGCGGACTGCATCAGGTTTTCCTCCAGGATTTCCCTGTATTTGGCAGCATTTATTTCACATTGTACATTCATATTAGAAGAATCCCCAAAGCATGATGCTACCACCCCCATGCTTCACGGTAAGCCAAAAAGCTCAATTTTTGGTCTCATCAGACCATGGAATCTTCTTCCAGCTGACTTCAGAGTCTCCCACATCCCTTTTGGCAAACTCTAGCTGAGATTGTCTTTGTTTTTTTGGGGTTTTTTTCCAATAGTGGCTTTTTCTTTGCCACTCTCCCATAAAGCTGTGACTGATGAAGAACCCGGGCAACAGTTGTTGTATGCACAGTCTCTCCCATCTCAGCCACTGAAACTTGTAAGTCCTTCAGAGGAGTCATAGGTCTCTTGTTGGCCTCCCTCACTAATCCCCTTCTTGCACGGTCACTCAGTTTTTGAGGATGGCCTGCTCTTGGCAGATTAACTGCTGTGCCATACTTTTTCCATTTCTTAATGATTGACTTCACAGTACTCCAAGGGATATTCAGGGACTTGAAGACAGGTGTATTTATAATTACTTTAATTAAATCACTTTGACTGTGCACAGGTGATCTCCTTTTACTAACAGCTAATTCTAAAACCAGTTTGTTGCTCAGTGATGATTTAGGTGAGTTGCATTAAAGGGGGTGAATACATAGGCAACCAACTATTTTGTGTTTTATATTTGTTATCAATTTAAACTAAGTGGTAGAAATGTATTTTGACTTTGATATGAAAGTCTTTTTTATGCTGATCAGTGTCAGAAAAGTCAAATGAAGTTCATTATGGTTCAATATTTTTAAAACGTATAAAATATAAAACCATCCAATGGGGCAAATAGTTTTTTATAGGCACTGTATATACATGTGTGTGAATTGATATGCCCTAGAATTTAAATCCCAACAGTTTCTTTGTAAAAGGGACTACTCCCCAACCAAGGTTTTCCCACTATAATCCTGCATGCAGTTTGTGATAGGTAGTTATGGATATATCTTTGTGGACAGATTCAGCGGTCAGCCTCCCGGGGATGACATCCATTTGATAAATGAGAATGCGGATGAGACAGCTCAGGATGGTCAAACTGCACTACGACAGATGTTTCTGTCATTTATTGGGTAATAGGACATAGAATGTGTTAGCATTTTAGTGTGTTGCTTTAATCAAATCAAATTTTATATGTCTAAAATAGTAGACAGCGGAGGACTTCTAGACTGAGGCCTACTTGATCATTGTTAACGTCAGTGATGCAGAAAAGGTTGGGTTCCACCCGTATTCCTCCCACATGGTCTATATGGTATATAAGTGTTTTTAAAATAGTCTTCTGATATTTTTTTCTTTCTCTAAATTTGAAGCCTGTGACTTCTCAAGATTCTCAATTTTGAATGCCAAATCCTGAGCACGAGGATACTGTAGGTAGAACAGCTCTATTAACCTTGAAAAAGATAGCATTGCTGATTTTAAAGGCACGAGCACAAGTCAAAATTCTAGTTGAAACACCATTCACTAAGGTAATGGAATGGCACGACAGAGCCTTTTTAAAAACCTCCCTCTTTTGGTTGGTTTTCTTCAGTGAATGGCTTTTTAAACTATTATTTCAATTTATTTTATCTCCCCTTTACCCTTAAATTCATGTAAGCAGCATTCATGCAAACTAGTATGTGCATACAAACAGGTCTACTTTAATTATTTTTAATTAAGTTACCATAAAAACTTCATTTCATTATGTAAACATTTTAAATCTCT
The DNA here is from genome assembly GCA_025775065.1 of Hiodon alosoides. Taxonomy (NCBI): domain Eukaryota; kingdom Metazoa; phylum Chordata; class Actinopteri; order Hiodontiformes; family Hiodontidae; genus Hiodon; species Hiodon alosoides. The sequence goes on along the minus strand of JAOYSI010014001.1, from coordinate 9,523 downwards.
CCATCGACGCGTATCATTCAGTTATTCAGATATTTTTAACTAGACAATAATAAAATACGTGAGCATGCAGTCTTGCACAAGTTGTTAAAGCTGTCTGTTGGGCCCCCAAATGCTAAGGGGAACACACCCCTGAGGCACTTGCCGGGGAATAACAATCGTAATAACCCATAGTTTTATTTTGTTCTCCCAGTATGTGACTGCAGAGAGAGAAAACCAGAGACTATTTTTGTGGGAACTCCCAAATCAGTCCTTGGGATTATTCAAAGCGTAAAGCTTGCAGAGTGCTACAAAGTTGAGCTTTAAACTTTATCGAGATTTGACGTGTGGATTGTTTTAAAACATGGCTAAGTGCACATTTCAGTAAAATAACAGAATTAGCTTTTGATATGACGGTAATTTAGGGAGTGATTCTGTTCTGGAATTTCTTAAAAAGGACGAGTAGCATGTCTGACCTAGTTCTGTGATTAGAGGGGCACACATGTAATGCGTTTTGGGAATCCTTTCCCTTATTACCCATCCTGAAACATGTCTCACATTTTTCACTATTTCACGTTTGTCTTAGAGGATTTTTTTAAACCAAACCTTTCCACCTACCCCCTAATTTAATAACAGTACAAAACTGCAAACTGCAAACGATTAAATATACTTATTTTCCCCCAAAATGTTTTGGTATGTTTTGGTAAGGGACAAATGTGATGGCTAGACGACTGGGTCAGAGCATCTCCAAAACTGCAGCTCTTGTGGGGTGTTCCCGGTCTGCAGTGGTCAGTACCTATCAAACGTGGTCCAAGAAAGGAAAAGCGGTGAACCGGCGACAGGGTCATGGGCGGCCATGGCTCATTGATGTATTTGGGGAGCGAAGGCTGGCCCGCGTGGTCCGATCCAACAGACAAGCTACTGTAGCTCAAACTGCTGAAAAAGTCAATGCTGGTTCTGATAGAAAGGTGTCAGAACACACAGTGCATCACAGTTTGTTGTGTATGGGGCTGCGTAGCTGCAGTCCATTCAGGGTGCCCATGCTGACCCCTGGCCACTTATATATATAAAAATACATTTTTTATTTTTTTTTTGTTAAAAGCTACTGAAAGGAAAAGACTTTCCACAAGAGTCCGTGGACTGAAAAGAGTGGATTGAGTTATCAGTCTGTAATCTCTATTGTGGAAGCCATTGTACTTAAACCAAGGTTATAGACTCTTTTGTGACCATTGGTCCCCAACACTTTTGGCACTTATGCAGGGACAAGACCGGTGGTGCAAAACTGCCAGAAGCCGTGCTACCACCGACAATGCAGACAAAAAGAATAAAATCCACAGGTCTGTGTGCTTTGTGCAAAAGGCAGAACAAAGTTAACTTGAGTCCCTGGCAGTACAAGGTCTGTGGGGTGCCCATGTGCCCTGATGTGAACAGGAACTGTTTTGTGCTCTGGCACTCCTCCTGAATATTCTTTTATTCTTCAGTGTATTTGTGTGAGTGTATGAACCCTCATTCTCTTGTCCAGATTTGATGTTTTTGGCATGGGTAGGCAGTACAAGCATGACATATAAACGTTGATATTTTGCAGAAAGACTTTAATAGCAATAAAGCCTTTCACATTTGCATGTAAGTCTGCTCGATAATGAATATGAATTTGGTAACAGCACAACTATTGCCAGTGAACAGTGCCACTTTCACAACGGAGATGCAAAAGTCTCAGCTGCCCATGGTTTTGGCTGAGATTAATGGAAAATAAAATGTTGTTGTTTTTTTTTCCCTCCCAGTGCAGCTGTGGACGAGACATGCAAAACAGTTTTTCATGTAAAACTGCTTTTCCACCTGCGCAAAAAATATTACCTTAGTCATAATAAATCAATTGTAGCTGATTTACAGTTTGGCCAACTATGAAATTTAATAACGCAGACAAAAAATACCCGCTTAGTTCGATCAATCATAAATTAAGATGCACTGTAACCTTAGTAAACTGCTGAGAGACTTTGTACATTATCTTGAGACTTGTTGTTCAACAAGAATTTAGAATGTATGTTAAATATAACTCCTGTATAGAAACATTCAGTTTACGTATATAAATCAGGACCTGTCGCTTCTACTTGCCATATGTCCTTGTTGCTGTGAAGTTAAAACTCCTGATCGTCACCACACCACTCTGCTGGACACGAGGATCCCAACTGCAAGTGAGGAGTACAAAAGAGGAGAGCGTAGGCTGCTGTTGCTCAACTTCACTGGTATCAGATATTAATCCACATTTCAAACTGAGTATCGGAAATATATATCTTCAATATATCTGAAGATTAAGCTTTCACACCTAACCCACGGCTGAGCTGAATATTTCTGATGATTGACTTCTGCAAGAAGTGCTCCAAGATTACTGAGCTACAGGACAAAATGATGTATCTACACAAACAAAGTCTCTCACAGATCGCCTTTCAATGATAGAAGGACACTCAAAGGCACGGGAGACCTTTGAGACCACCATTTGAATTGTTGCAGCGGAATCTGACCCTCATCCCTCTGCACATCTTGCCTCCAAACTCCCAGTCTAAGACCCCCCACCTGCCCCGATTAACTCTACCACCCACATCCCACAACCTGGAACTGTGGTGTCCCTCATGCCCAGCACACCTCACCCTGGACCCACTGCTTTTCACCCCCTCAAACTCCCTCCCCCGGCCCTCTGCATGGCGGCAGATGGGCAGGCGCTCAGGGAGACAACTTCATTTCCAGCCTTAAGCGTTGGAGCTATCAAACCGGTTTGAAGGTCTTGCCTCCCTGGGGATCCAGCCTGCCATCCCTTCTCCCCCTCCTTCGGTCCCTTCCCGGTTTTCCCCGCCTATCCCTTCCCAATCACCCCCATCCCAACCCCTACACCCTTCTCCCGTTTCCTTTTGGAAACTTTACATCTTTTGAATTTCTGTTTCCTAGTTATTGAAGTCCTATTGCTTTGTGTTTTAGTGTATAGACCCCAAAAATATAACAATGATTTAATCCAATAATTCTCTAAACTACTCACACTTATTATGCCTAAATGTGATATGACAGTTATGATTCTTCGAGACTTCAACATCCGTGTCTCATGACCTTGGTGCTGTCTTTTCGAACCTTATCGACTCTGTTATTTTTATCCAGTCTGTAAAAGGAGTCTCAAGGGACCTACTCTTGATTTAGTTTTATCCTCTGGTTTTACTTTAAACAATGTCCAGATAATTGATAACTCGTGTCTCTGACCACAAACCAATTGTTTTTAATGCACTATTGACTCATTCTGTAACTATTCACAGTGCAAATTTACAGAGGCATTTCAAATAGCTCTACCAGTAGTTGGGTTTTATTGCAACAAACTGACAAGTTAGGTAACAGCTTCAATAGTACTTTTCTTGCCATTCTTGATTCAGTTGCCTCGTTCAGAAATTAGAGACATAGACCTCAAGTCTCTACCGTGACTGCATGACCACACCAGGGCCTTGAAGAGGTAATATAGAAAAGCTGATAGTCGATGGAAGGTAAAGAAATTGTAAGGACACTATGAGATTTTGAAAGACCTAATGTCTAGATGTCAAAATGCTACTAGAGATGTGAGAGCTACATTTTTCTTAGATCTTATTGTTAAAAACACGAAAATAAGTCTAAAATTATTTTATGTGGCCCATCCAACTCTACAAAGTTGATTCAACGTCATCTAGGCAGCCAGGCAGCATATATAAAAACAGTTGCAAGAAATGTATGGGGGACTTTTGATTCAGAACTTAATTGGATAGGTAAACAGACTTGTACGGTCATGTTTTTACCAGCTAGATTCCACATGGAGGTCACCTTGAAGGAGCAACAGATTGCAGTGGCTGGGAGCGAAGTAATGATGTACCAGTAAACCATATCAGGAGCTCTGCATAACACTGGCCTGTGTGGAAGGGTGCCAAGAAAATCCTCAATTGTCCAGTGTTGGAGATCATGTGCCCACTGGATCTGCTTCTTCTTATTCAAATGGCGGGGGGTTGGGTGCTGTACCTATTAAAAGTGGCTACTCAGTGTATGTTTGTACTGAAATTGATATTGCAGTTGATTCTTCTCTCTTCTCTAATTGCCTTCATGAAATTAACGTTATTTGCAGTTTAACTGTGATAAAACCTCTCTCTTCTATCAACTTTACAAGTCCTTAGCGTATTTTATGCATTTCAGCACCTGACCACTAACTTGGGAATAATACCTGAGCCCCATAACTGCCGCGCATTCGGCATAACCTCTTAAAAGAGAAACGCTAATTTTGCTGAGTTATAGTCTAAAGTCCCTAGCTTAGGGAACCAATGGCATTCTTGTCTCAACCTCAGGGTGAGATGTCATTTTCTGTAGTGAACTTGTCCATATTTTACAGTCAGCTGTCATTCTACAACATTACAAATATCTCATAAACTTTGATAGGATTAGGCCTCAACTATCCCAGTCAGTGTCTGATTCACGCATTTATTACTTCTTGAGTTGACGACTGCTAAGTGCCTTGACAGACTCATGTATATTCATAACTGTGCTGCTTGGGTCTTGACACATACATTACCAAGCCAGCACATTACTCCAGTGGTCTGTTTACTGGTCCCAGATTTATCAAATAGTTTACTTTAAAACTTTTTAAAGTTAGTTTTTAAGTGTTAAAGCAATACGTGGCTTTGCTCTAGGCTATTTTCTGCGACCTCACCCACCCTCCAAGCTCAGCTTGCTCCCCATGGCCCACACACTACATCATCCTGGAGCAACAATGCTCTAAGCTTAAAACTAGGGGTGAAAGAGTTTTATATTGTGCCGCACCTTGCTTGTGGTTTGTTCTGCCAGGTCCTGTGTACTGTATTTTGTTTTTAATTAAATTCTTGTACACTACATTTAGGTTTTCAACTAATATAACATGCTCTTGCGCACTGTATTTAGGAAATATATATCTTATATATCTATATATCTATATCGCAAATGTTACTTGTTTTTGTCTTGCATACTCTCTCGTGTAATTGTGAAACTGCCTGGTCAGCTAACTCTTTAGCCGTGTCCTTTATTTTATGTTTAATCATTTTGCTATCTCAATTTTATAGTTAGACAATTTACATTTTTTATGACCCTCAGTCTGTGTATGAGAAATAATCTATTATTATTATCACTTAGCTATTGTTAGCCAAGCAGTCCTCACTATAGCTAATGTGAGCTACGTGAGCATGGGTGAAAATAATTTAAAATATGCTGTGACATGCAAATTTAACTGTTGCACTCAAATAGTTTTGAAGTAATTTAAAGCATTTTTTTAGAGAGAAAATCCCTTTAGACAATTTTACCAGCTTGTTTGTTGAAGTTTGTGTTTGTTTGAAATACTCTTTGGTATTTTTGAAAGAGAATATCAGGTGTTCCTGTCATTTGACTGAGAAAACACAGCGGTGGTGCACAATTGGCAGATGGCAGATGGCCATCCGGGGTTGGGGTGGGTGGGAACCAGCGTGACTTCTCAAGGCTCATCGCTAACGTGCGTCTTCTGTCAGCTTCCAAGCACTGGCAGGCTGGGACTGCCATTGAGTGGGACGTGTCTCTCGTCCGACCAACCTCTTGTGTGGATGTGTTGCCTGCAGTTTAAAGAAGAATGGTGGCTTGCAGAACATTGCATCTACAGCAAAGAGCCATTATATGCATTTGCATTACTCTCTGAACGTGCAGTTGGATAATTTATAACTGCGGGGTTAGGGGGCTCTGTGGATATCTGCCAATTTAATTCAAAGAAAGTCCTATTTTTTATACTAATCAGTGATTGTATTATTTCTGTTTCAAATTTTTTATTTAAGTAGAAAATAAATACTATTGAGGTATGGAAACCAACAAAATAGTGGGCCCCTAAAAAGCCAAAGGCCCCGTGAATGACGTCCCTGAATAACATTGGGCTTGAGTGTTATGAGATTATTCATATTCACTTACAACTGATTTGGTATACGAAAAAGCATGTACGAATACAGATTAAAAATTTAATACTAATGTTTATTGATGAATAGAACATTAAAATTGCATGTGTATAGATCCCACCACAAAGCGTTTTGTCTCACAAGCGCACATTGTGATTTAAGACCTTTAGCATTAATCTATAGTCATACAGATGCTCTTTTACCAAACAGATGCGACTGTGTTAACTAAATCAAGCTGACTGGTGTTCATCTTCACCATGGTTGATGAAGTGGGGGCTCATTAAGAAAATCGCTACCCATAGTTCTGTCAGATTCTGTCTTTAAGTGGTCTCAGTGCCTAACCAGCTAATGGCAGAAATGCTCAGTGGGTGAACACAATATTGTGACATAATTGCCACATGCCAAGCAGCACGAGATATTAATTATCAATCAAGGAAAATGCAATATATGAAACTAAATATATAATTTTTCATTAATAGTTAAAAACTCTTTTACAAAGCTCAGCATATTAGTGGCCCGTCAAACTTAGTCTAATGTTGCCGGCTTTCGCCAGCAATGTGGTTTATAGTAAAATAAAAAATAAATTTGATTTATTATGGGCTGATGATGTTGCATGAAATTAAATAAACCCCAAAGCAGCAGGTTTTTTTTTACCGTAGCGGTAAAAAATATTTATAATTAAAAGAAAAAACAATCATTACATCTTTTCTTCAAAATATGATTTATTAATACCAAACACCAGCAAAATCATGTTTCCAACTAGTTAATGCACTACTGATAAATCTCTCAGTTTCCTTGTTTACAAAATAATAAATGCACAAAATAAAATAAAAAGATTTTTAGCTTGTATTCACCAAGCAATTCAGTTGTAAGTCACCACGGGGTCTGATACCAAACAGAACAAGGAGCATTTGCGTTTAATACCTTATCACTTTGTCAGCAAGAAAAATTCACTAACTATAAGGAGCATTGCAAAATGTAATTGCATTTCCTTTTTGAGCAAACAAAGCTGATAAATGCAGTGCCAGATTCCAGTCTTACCCAACTGATATCCCTCATATGTACAATCATCCTTGACAATGTATTTGCATTTTACTTGCAGTGTGTTAAACAGATATTTAAATAACCTTATCTGTCTTTCCCACAATGGCACTGAAATTACCTAAACAAAACAGAGAATCAAGTAATGAATCCTAAGGGAGAGAACAGCTGACAGTCCACCCCTCACAATTTAGAAATGTCTGAGCTTCAGGCTTAATTGTGGCTCAGGATTGAATAAAAATATCAAAATAGTATTCAGCGTTACTGCTAAATGAACTATCACCAATTCTATTCTTGCACATCAAGGTAACACATGAGATTGAAAAAAATGTATCTATATTTTTCAATTAGGTAATAGATCACTGGCGTTTTATTAAAGTTTTAGTTCTTAAAAGAAAATCCAGAACCCTTCAACGAAACCATAACTAAAACAATATATACAAATTATGACAAATGCCGTAATTACACTGAAACACCCAGCAGTGCAGGCAATTTAATTAATGTAGAAAGTCTAGACAAAAATCTCAGTGAATGCAGTTTAATACTCCAGTTTTACTCCCCTGCAGTCATGGATAGATATTCCATTCTATGCTTCTCTTTTCTGACTTGTATGTGTTACAATTCATCTAATTTTCACAGAAACATTAAATACTCTTCAATCACTAAATTATGGTTAATAACGAGAGCCCTGTATTACTCATTCTGAATGACTGTGGCCTTACTCCACCAAGCTGAGAGTAAGTTATGGAAAGAAAACTAAAACTGGCCCCTAATTTATACATTTATAAAACAATAAGCAGTCCATGTTCTCCAGCATTGTACCCAACATTTCCCTGATTGCAATGAACTCTGGTTGTGATGACCTGTCACTTCCCTGGTAATATTCAGTTTCTATAAACCAGCTTAGAAAACAAATTCTAGTATGCATTAGAACTAATTAATTCACAACTGCATTAATACAAGCATGTAATAGAAAACTGGACAAATATTGCAGATTGTACATTGACAAAGTTAAGTATCATTAGCCTAAACGTTTTCTCTCTCTGGCATTACAACCGAGTAACAAGAACACCTGCAGCTCAGCTGCCCGCTGCCATAGGATTATCAAGACAGCTGACCAGCTGGACATTCGACTGGATGGGAATCCACTGATGACCAATTATCCTGAAGTGACACTAATTAGAAAAAACTCACTGCACTAACTGACTTATACTTAATCTGGATTCTACTCTATTACAGCAGACTATACTGTCTACCTTCTGCCTGTGTCACAAAAAAAAAAAAAAAAAAAAAAAATATATATATATATATATATATATAATTCATCTACTTTTGTGTGTTGGGGTATAATGTTGCTGTGTTTAATGGTGTCAACTCTGAAATGATGGTCAGATCTATTCTCCATAGACAATGCTGTTTGTTGCTTAGCGACTAAATCCTCTGAAAAAACATAATTCAATCTTTAAAAAAAAGCAACTTCACAACCGAAAGCAAAAATCCTGCACAACATAGCAGGTTGATTTATGTACTTTTGTTGGTTAAAGCAGCAACCTAAAGGATTCATTCTTCCTGTATAGGCCGGAGTCAATTGCAAATTTCTGCAGACAAAGGAACTGCCTTGCTACTAAACAAAAGTAAACAAAATACATGTTTCATGAATTAAATGCTTGAAAAAACTTGAGTAGATTTCCTTTCTTCAGAATGGCGACACCAGCGAACTAAATGGTGTGAATTATATTTTAGTAGATTTAAATATTGTCGATTATTGCATTTTACAATGATATATATATTTTTTTAAATTAAGACACATGAATAATCTGTTATTGAAATTTAACCCCATAGTACGCCAAATATGGTGACGCATTTAAAATAATAAAAATAAAACGTGGGACAGGGGATAATACCCCACTATTCATTAGTGTACTTAACTGGCACTACCCTCTTCAGTAGTGGAGATTTTTTTTTTATCTATTTAATGTTTTTCTAAAATCATTAGTGGCAGCACTTTTCATATGTGGAGTTTGGTCAGAAAATTGACCACAGTAGTGACGAAACCATGAGACCACTTGACTTGGGATTTACACTATCGGTGCTACACAGGACAATAACATCCAGCCATGCAGTTAAAACGACAACAAAATGGCAGTAAAAGGCAGATTTGGAAAGCTTCCTATCCATAACCCTGTCCGTGGTGCTGCCCCGACATTAACAAGCAATGTTTAACTTTAGCATCAATATTTCAGTAGTAGTCAAATGTATTAATTTAGCTATGTTACAAACATTACATAAGGGAACACAGATACATTTTATTGTAAAGGTTACCAAGGCACCCATAGATATTCTATTCAAATACTGTTTTCAAATCCAGCATAAAGACGTGGGTGATTTCAGTTAAGTTTGCAATAATTTAGTAATAAATATCAGCAGTTCTGTATACTCCCTGTCATGCAACAGGGCGAAAATATGCCCTTTTAAAAAATACTGAATATCATCAAAAAGTCAAGATAAAATATTTCCAGCTATACTGGCCAGCCCTGAGCGCAAAAGTAGTCCAATGAATCGGGTCACAT
>JAOYSI010013991.1:0-37777 GCA_025775065.1 Hiodon alosoides | reverse complement strand
TAACAATGTGTCGTGACTCAGTGAGTGCCGGGGTTCGGAAGCGGGCGAGGTGTGGAGCGGGAGGAGAAACTTTCAACTGCTGAGGATCAGGCTAGCTACACAGCTATATTAACAATGTGTCGTGACTCAGTGAGTGCCGGGGTTCGGAAGCGGGCGAGGTGTGGAGCGGGAGGAGAAACTTTCAACGGGCAATCTGAGCGAAGCCCAAGGCCAAGTCGAAGAAACGTGAAAGCGGGAGAGAGGCCGATTCGGTAACGTTAGCGCGCGTCCCTCCTAGATTGATTTCATTTAGTCTGTTGTTTTCCCTTGTTATTTCAGCTCATCATCGTTTGGGTGAACCCTTGAGGGGGATCCTGTGAGGACTTTGAGGTGTGGTTTCGTGAGCCTTTTGTGAGAAAATAAACGAACAAAGGAATTATTTTTCTGATTGTTCCTGAACTGCGCACGTGCAACGAGTCACATTAATATACATATATTTGGATTTACTTCAGTGGGGGAATATCACATTAGCTTATAAGATACGATAATAATTAATCTTGTTATTTGCTGGGAGCCTGTGGGCCCCGTTGTGTTGAAGAAGTCACTTCAACTGTTTCGCAACAAGCTATATCATATAGAAGCAAAGCTTTATACATATGAAGGGAAAATTTTAAAATGATCAATTTAGACTCTTGTATATAATATGCTCTTGTATATAATTATTATGCTATGACTAGACCTGACCACCAATTTGACAGCTAAAATTGATTACAAAACAAAACCCAGAAAAGTATATCTACGGGGAAGGCAAAAGAATGACAATATTTAGAAGTTTGACTTGCTGTTGATCTGATCAGAGCTAGGACAAAATTAAACCTTTGGCAACTCGCCAAAAAAAAAAAAAAACAAATAACAACCCCAATGCATTATTCTCTTAATCAGCAGAAGAACCAAGACACTCTTGAATATGATTTTATTAGATGTCATTAGCGGGTTGTCAAAGTTTTTATTTCGTCAAAGGCTTAAGTGAAAACCAGATATTTGTCTATCCGAGGAAGTTGGTTTGTGATTAAATTCCCAGGATCGTGTGTTAATATAGTCTTCTCTGTTGTTTTTTTGTGCCCCTGCCTCCATGCCACACAAAAGGTTAAAATCCAGGAATCCTCTTGGGAAAGCCCTGGAAAGGCTGAAGCCTAGTACTCATTGTAGCCCCATCTCTGGAGTTCTGAAAATGATGCAATTAAAAGCAATTTAAAACAAAATCTTTTTAACCTTTTTAATAGTTAATGACACGTCGCACCCATGTTGCCCATCTTGATGGACACCATCAGTATCACCAACTTTTTTAAATTGCCTTGATCTATTTGTCTTTCTTCTTTTTGGAAATAAATAGAAACTCCATTTAAATGGAGATTTATCGTTCTATCAGAAGTTCTATCTATTTATCATTCTATCTACCTCTGTAGATCAGAGGTAACCAAATATGTTGCATGTTTCTTCTGAATGGGATTTAATCAAGTGTTTGTAATTGCTTTAGACTTTATTAGCTCCATGTTAGGCAGGATGAAGATCTGCAGTATTCATCAGGCTGAACTGTAATAAACACCTTGATAAAAAATATTTTAGAACTCTTAAACTAGTATAAACCAGAATACTAGTGTAAACTTGTAATGAACTAGTCATTACACTAGCCAGATGTCAGCTGGTCTGCTGACCAATCAGACAATACATTTGCTTTCTTAAAATCCAACACTAAACAATGAGCTGTGATTAACCTCTTATTTCTCTTGAAAACTTGATGCTGATTCAGTCTGCCGATCAAATTCAAATCAAATTTGGAATAACAACACTGTTTATTATTCAGGCTAATAAGGGAGTCCAGTTCATGATACATTCTCAACAGGGCTGGTGTTTGTTTTCATTTATGAAAATAAAAAATGAATGTTATCGTTTGGCACTGGAGAATTCAGTGGGGTCCAATTTACAACAAATTGCTTTTCACTCCATTAGTTACAGATATTAAAAGAGAACACTCTCCATGCTGTTACTCAGATGGCTACTGGTGGTGTGTGGGTCTGCTGAAACAGGACAATTAAGCCCCTCCAACATGTTACAGATCAGGCTCATGCTCACCTTGTCTCCCACTTGTTTTAAGGTTCATTTGCAGTGTCTCTGCTTGGTTGAGTTTTCAGATTCAGGGGAGGAGTCACGTGTAATACGAAGGCAAGCACTGGCTCATGGAAAATAATGTGAAAAATACAATAACTCTCATCAGTGATTATGCAGACGCTGGAGTCATGGCTAAGTGGGGAGATAGAGGGCAGGCAGGGTTTTTCTTTTCTTTTTTTGGTGTATTGAGTTCACAGCAGCAAAGACAGGCCAACGTTTTGCATGAGTGCTTTTTTCCCAAAGCTTAGCAGCTGATGTATTGACTGAAAAATGAGCCTTAAGAAACATAAGATTTCTTGAACTGCCAAAACAATGAACCTCCACGGACAGAACTAAAACCACACAAACAATCTCAATGTTATGTTCTCCGATATGGGAATATGGAATACAATAAAACAATAATAAAGCAAACTACTACTTATAGCTCCATTAAAGCTTGGGTGGCCACACTTAATTTAATGATTAATGTTATGTGGGACATGTAATAATATATACTATATTCATTGCAGATAGGTCATGTATTCCGCTGAGATTTGAACTCAAGTCTCCTGTGCCAAAGTTAACACGTCACAAAAAATAAAAAAAATAAAAACTACAGTTATGATGACAGGTTATTCTTGAATATTAAACTGTGTATATTTTTTAATGGAAGATAATCAATTTAATTGCATTTCCCTAACTCTCTGTTGTTTAGCTTGTAGCGAAACACCTATAACAAATCTATATTATTCCTATACTGCATGGAACACTTGCTTGGGATGCAGTGATTTCCCTATTTTTTAACACCTGTACATTTTTAGTCACAAAACAACATTTTCAAGTCTGTTTAAGAAATGGTATTTATCACTATGATTGTTGTTAATATTTTGCAGATATGAAACAATCCCTTGTATTCAGTTTTAAGATGGTTTAGACTGTTTCCGTATTTGTATCATTTGTGTTTGGGATAAACGTTAAAATGCATCCATTGACAGCCATACAATCGTAAAATATTTTGTATAGACCGTAGTATCTTATCATTTAATACATTTTATGGCACATGTACCATGATAACATAGCAACCAAACTGTTAAATCAGCCTGAAGTGGTCTAGGTTAGAAAGTAAAATAGGAGTCGAATGTTTTTCATATTTTATTTACTGATGAGTAGATTAATGATTTGTACAGCTTTCAATGGAGTTTCTGTCTTTTCCACACAGCAGAGGTTTTAACAATGTGCATGCCTCTTCGTGTAAATAATTTTCTATTGCTTTTTTGTTGAAAAATAAATGGATTCTGCTAGGGAATGTAATACGAATGTCTCCAGACACAATCAATTTTCCTTTTTTTGAATGGCAGTATTAGACATTGTGTATACTGATTGCATTTGGCAAACTAGGGCAAACTTTTATGAAAGGAATTGAAGAGTACATGGAATTCAGATGCTAAAAATCAATCTATTCCAGCTTTAATAGGGTAGGAAAGAGCTTTAAGTTAATATTGGTTTAAATTCAGGTCTCCTGAATTTGCCGTTGGTTGCTTTTAGGTTTTCAAGCCCCTGGAATGAGGAATTTAGGAACCCTTGCAAAATGTATAATGTCAAAGTGGCCCATACAAAAAAAAATAATAATAATGGATAGATTGAATCTCAAGTACATGTTTAAAGTAGTTTGTTGTGATGCCGCAAGTATTTTGGGGTAATCCTGGCAGAAAGAAGTTTAAAGCCCGGTAAAGACCAGACTAGAATTTAATTTAGGGTTTAATAAATATAAGAAAATAGAAAAAGGAGAGCTAGGAAATAATGGCCCTCCACTTTGGCCTTGGGAAACAACTGTAAACCAGGTCCTTAAAATAGGCGGCATGTCACATTTCATCCTAGAGTTCACCTGGTTGGAGGGAGTTCGATGGATAACCCTTTATTCCCCGGTGTTGGTGGGGATTGAGAAAGGGATGATGATGTTCCCTCCAGGCAGCTGGGGGGGAAAAAATGTCTGGCCGGACTGGACTAAAGCTACCACATGTGCGGCAGTGAAATTTACCATAATTCATTCATTCCTGTACAAACTCTAACTCTGCAATGGGGGCAGGCACGTGTTTTTCGCTTATTTTGAAGCCAAGTAAGAACTACCAATAATAATTACAAATATAGTTGCAAGCAAAAATGAGCGGGTTCCTCCAGCGCCTCATCGTCCTCCTTCCATCTTCCATCATGGTCACAGCCAATTTAATTTGAAATTCCTGAGAAGATCTATTTTGTGCATTGCTTTAGATTCATACAATGTCCATTTTAGAGTCAAAGTTCAACTGCATATACGGAGATTATAATAATAATATTAATAATAATAATAATAATACTAATGAAACATACAGAAACAACAGAACCCTAATAATCAAACAGACAGAAACAATAGATTTCCTCCATTCTGGAGGAACCCAAATCATTTATATATGAGCCCCAGGGCTTGTATTGTTGACAATAGTTCAGTTATCTTCTGTAATTCTTTTTTCATGAGACAATAGCCCCCAGCCTTCCAGCACCAAGTTAACCCTGCTGCAGCTTGTTCATTCAAGTGTGCGCCTGCACTTTTGCCTGTGCGTCTCACTTTCTCCCGTCTGTTTGCTGCCTGTATCTCATTTTAATCTGCGAGTAAGTAACAATTCATGTTTAATGTTCTAAAACAGTTCGTTCCAGTCCCACATTTCTATTGGTCAGTTTGCGTTCCAGCCATGCTGTTATGAAACAAAAACACACGGCTTCCATGATCATTTAATGCTTTTAGAATTTTAGAATGTTTCAGTGGTTAACATAGTCACCATTAGGAACTACCAAATTTAACTGAACAAAATGTTTAATAAAATAATTAAATATATTTTAGTTAAAACTGTTAAATCATGTCCCTTGTATGTTCTGTGTTCTAAATTGAAGAAAAAAACCCAACAAAAAACGAAAAAAAAACTTGAATAGAAGAAGTTAAGAAGTTTAATAAAAGACCAGACACTCAAGGGTGTGAGTTATTGCAATTAAAGGGCAACTTCTTGTTGTGCATTTGTGTCTTGGGAACCTGCACTTCTAAACGAATCGGATCCACCCGACCACTAGTTTCCTGCGCTTGTCCGTTTGTCTGTGTGTATAAAGAGCCTAAGCTCCCACCAGCCCCTGTGAGATGGTGGAGCTCGCGGACCTAGCCCCCGGAACCCGGGAGCTACAGCCTTGGAGGAGACCTGAACCTCAGGGGAACTGCCGCCGGGAACAACGCTTTCTGGAAGGCCCCTCCATGCCGGATCACCGGGCTCCGATCTGCAGTCCACCGGAGGAGCCAACTCAAGCACCGGGCACTCGCCTAAGCAGTGCAGCTACAGAGGCAAGGAGTCGAGGCCCTGCCGTATCCAGGGAGCACCGTTATGCTAGCTGCCCCCGAGGGTTGTTCCTGAAGAAGCAGAAAGTCAGTTTTCCCAAATCCCTGGCCGCTACCCCATGCCCCGAGTGGATGGACTGATGGAATGTATCGGCAAGTCTTCGTTCGTTCACGTCCACCCTGGACCTAATTATGGGATATTGACAGGTCCCACTCTCCCCCACAGCTAGAGAGAAGACGGCTTCCAGCACACTTTATAACGAGGGCTAACGACCCACGGCTGGCAGTTTGTGATGAGGAACACCTGTCTCCTCTCTGGGCTCATCACAGCTGCCATGAAAACCCAGAAATGAGGGTTCAGAAAGGGAGTGCTAACTGAGTTCCCTACCGACTTTTTTCTTTCAGACACAGACGAGGAGGACCACTAAGGCTGCCCAAAACAAAGAACCCCCTACCAAGTCCTGAAGGCTAAACTTCCTCCACCGACCATCCCAATAAACTGTCCTGCAGGGACACCGTTTCAGCCCACTGAACCTTGTGCTGTCCTCCTTCCTCACTATAACGTGTATTCAGATTACTTCATGGATTGCTTTAGGACAAATTAAGAAAAGTAGAAACGCAAAGGGATTTGCAAGAACGGTATAGCTATGAATTGTTGCGGCTCCTTAGTTTTACCAGAACATTTTAACACATTTTTTTCACATAAAAGTGTGTGAATATTCAAGCTGCTTTCAGTTAACGGAGCCCGTTAGTGATGTTTTCCTCCTAGAAATTCAATGGGTTATTCATTCTGAAAGAAGAGTAGGAAAAAACATACTAAAGTGCAGTGCAAGGTCTCTGTGACCAGTTTTATAAAAATAGCATTACTTCGATCTAAAACCTCCATTCATGATTCTAGTTTTGAACATAAGGCCCCAAAAACGTATATAATGAAGAGAATACAAAGGAATATGTGGGTGCTGCAGCCTCTCCCACACAGAGCAGGCTACTGCTGCTATCCCAACAGGAAGCACAGGCAATGCAACCAACGCAGCTGTGTTGGAAGCAATATCCTCTCTTTGTAAATTTCCTCTTTTTGACTGAGGAGAGATTTCATCAGTACTCAAGGAGAATCCTTGATATCATCCTTGCAGGCTAACACGAGGAACTGGGGTGCTTGGAGCAAGCTGCTATGCGTTGGTTTGATTTGACCGAGGCTTTGGAGGCTAAAAGCAGAAAGAAATGTCAGCTACAATTTAATCTTTAAGCAAAAAGTGTTAGGTTTTGAGAGGAGAGATCTAGGAGGAGTAACCTCAACCCTCAAACCTGATTGGGATTAAGGAGGGCACTGAAGGGCTGCGTCCGACAGCTACTGATGGACGCTCTTTCCATGGGGGAGAATCCATTACTCGATTTGGCACGGAAACCTCGTCAACCACGTCCTGGTCAAGTCAGGAATCTTGTCCTTTAATTGCTAAAATACGCAATTTCCACATCAGAGAATACATTCTGCACCAAATCAGAATGCAAACATTTATCGATATATAACAAAATTATTTCCATTGCTCTAACAAAAGTATGGGGCTCTTAAAGAAATTAAAGTTGTCCTCCTATAATGCAATGAATGGGTACATAAAAACTGAAAAGTATGTAAGGAGACAAACCTTGGAGGAGGAGGTTAAACTTTCTCCAGGTTGCAACAGTGCAATTAAACACACCTGGGTAATCACAAACCCCTGCAAATCCTTGTGTCCCAAACATTATGGTAATTTCTACATGCTGAAACCAAAATGTATGAAAATACCCTTTAAAAAAACATGAGAATGTGCACTTTAACCACTTGTGAATTATTTGATTACAAATCTAAAACTGTGGAGTACAGAGGAAAATCAAGAAAAATGGAGGGCACTGTATACATTATGTGTATATATATATATATATATATATATATATATATATTTCCACATAACACTGTGTTAAACACATTTTTTTTGGTTGATTCTTACAAGCCGCCATAGGAAAAATTACTCACTGACAGTAAGTAAAATCCTAACTCTCTAGGAATACATTTATTCCTAGAGCGTTAGGAATACATTGTGATGACACACTGAAGTACTCTATTGATACCTGGAATGCTGCAAGACTATCTGTGACGATTCAAAAACCCACTGTTGCACTCCATTAGCGTGTAGGAGGAGGATGGCATAGCCCATCACGGCCTGCACAAGTATGCTGACTAGGTGCTGTTAGAGGGTTTCTCTTCAGCACACAACAATACACCTGCAGGTTCATTATATTCTAAGCACATATGTACACACATATACAGTACCAGTCAAAAGTGACCAATTCCAGGGTTTTTCTTTAATTTTTTTTCAAGCCACCGTGGTCGAATTGCTGCAAAAAAAACACTTCTAAAGGACACCAATAAAAATGATACCTACACTATTATTCTACAATGTAGAAAAACGTCAAAATAAAGAAAAACCCTTGAATGAGTAGGTGTGTCAAAGTTTGACTGACATATATATATATATATACACACATTACAAATTAAAGGGGTCACTATTAGCTCCAAAAACAGGTTTGATGTGCCTTGGCATAGATTCTACGAGTCTCTGGAACTCTACTAGAGGGATAGAACACCATTCTTCTAAATATATTCCCTCATTTGGGGTTTGATGTTGGTGGTGGAGGTCCAAAATCTCCCATAGGTGTTCAATTGGGTTGCGATCTGGTGACTGCGAAGGCCATAGCATATGATTCACATCATTTTCACACTCATCTAACCATTCAGTGACCCTTCATGCCCTGTGGATGGGGGGATTGTAAGCCTGGAAGAGACCATAGAAATGTTTCACCGTGGGATAAAGACGTTCGCTCAGAATAACCTTGTAATGATTTGCACTGACCCTTCCCTCTAAGGGGCCAAGCAGACCCAAACTATGCCCGGAAAATGCCCCTCACAACAGAGTCCCCGGCCGTTGTAGGCTTTTCCATTTAATTTGTCACTCATCTGTACATACATAAATTGATTGCAGGTCTGCAGGTTCTCCTTGTTTGGGAAGGTGATCTGATTTCAAGTTCTATTGTTTTCTATTTTCCTTTATTTTTTTCCTATTCCTACTTTTTGAAGCAAGCTTGGCTTTTTGTATTAATATTACTATTAGTTCACTCTGTCATTCCATTTATATACATGACAAGCTCGGCGGGGCAAAATTGGAGGTTGTCTGTTAACTGTATAACTTGGAATATTTAGAGGCTCGATCTAGCGAAGCATAGGAGTGAAATTACACCTTCAACATCTCAAAGCAAATATTGCTTCCCTGCAAGTAACACACATTCAAACTTCTGATTAGTATAGGATTCTATGTCGCACGGACTATATGGGCAGTCATTTCATTCTTAGTTTCACAGTAAAGCCAGGAGTGCACCAATTATAATTCACAAATCACCACCATTTGTAGATTCCCACACTAAAGCAGACCCTCGTGGCCATTTTTCAGTCACTGCTAGACTTTACAATGCCCCACTGATATTGGTTAATGTCTATGCTCACAATTGGAATGACACTACCATTATTTCTTATTTGCCTGCTATAGATGCTACTTTTTCTTATTTGGGAATGTATTAATTTTGCAATATCACCCTGTTTGGACCGTTCAGCATCCATGCCTACAGCAAATAATCACGCCAAGTGTGCTGCCTCACTGTTTAGATCAATAGGGACAGATCCATGGCACGCCCCCGACCACAAAGCAGTACTCACTTTTTCCCACTTGTCCATAAAACATATTTGCGTATAGTGTCGATTTTCTTAGAAAATGAATCGCACTCTAGCTTGTTTGTATTTTAGCAGTGGTTGGACACAGTCCCCCAGCTATTCCCCGGTGTAATGTTACTGGGGATTTGCCTTATCCCCCGCACTGGTGTTGGCTCAGGGCTGGATGGGCCACCCAGTTCCTGACTTCAGTACACTCATCCCAGAAAGGGGTGGACAAAGTAATACCAAACTCTGGGACTACTGGTTATTTCATGTATACATACATTAATTGCAATTATATATATACGCAATGTGCATGGGTTCTTACATTGATTGGCGTACTTTAAATTAAAAATCAAATCTGATTAGTTGCTTGATGGCTATTCCTTGTAGGTGAGCTGCTTCTCATAGGTTTGGTTTGCAGACTGGAGTCTGAAGTTATCTTACAACCATTAAATTTACCAATTATTTAATCACTTATGTTCCTTTAGTTACACCATCGAGCAAATACTGTAGCCCACTCACCAAGCAATTTGTGTTTGGCTTTGGAGTCTGCTATTGGTGTCTGTCAACATGAGGACCAAGAGGTGTCAATGAAAGTCAAGGAAGCCATTATGAGGCTGAAAGATCACTACAGAAACATAATTATAGTCAAAGCCTTAGGCGTACCAATAACAAGAGTTTCGCACATCATTAAAAATAAAGAAAAAAGCACTGTTGAGCTCAGTTACAAATGGCCTAGTAGGCAAAGAAAGGAATATACAGACCATAATTAAGAAAAAACAAACAAACATGCAAACAATTTTCTGACAAATCAGGAACCCTCTCCATAAAATCTACCCTGTATCTGGCAGTGTCAATGGGTCACAGACTTCAGGCAGTTATTGCATGAAATGCTAAACATGTGTGCTTAATTTGGACATTACATTACTGTAAGTACCCAGTACTTTTGGTGCCTTGAATAGTAGTATTGAAAAGTATTGTCACGTCTAAGTGGTGAAACTAATATGCACAAAAAACACATTCAAATAAAATAAAATACTTTAACCTTACAGAAATGGTTTGATTTGCAATTCAAATATTTGGAGTATAGAGCCAACAGAAGGAGAAAAAAAAGCCTTTCGGCTTCTACAATCACAGCATTGAAATTCAAAGCCCATTAACATCTTTAACCCAGACACGCAGCCAACAAGTTAAGCTAAATGAAAAAGGAAGTGGTATCATGTCGAACCAAACAAACTTAATTTTCTGGTAATAGAGACAATTTTTTTTAGGGTTAGGAAGAGTGCGCAAAACAAGCATCTTTATAACAATAATTTTCTCGTTTCCCCGGACAACCCAACATCCAGGTAACTAAGGGCAACTACTTCCCCCAAGCTGTGGCACGTGTCCAATCACTCTCACTGCCCTCTCATTTCGTTCTTCTTTCATTTTCTTTTTGTTCTCGAGGAAGGCAATAAAATCGGCGGTCTTGTTGCCGGCTGCATCGTCTCGGACACTGCAGGACACAGTTGGCCCATGAGACATCAACCCACCACCTCCAAAGGTACGCGATGTCAAGGGCCACTCTTTATCTTCAGCAATGGGCTGCTTCTCGTCATGAGGGTGTATATATGTCGTAATTATTTTTAAATTTTGAATTGCTATAACAAAAGTATAGAGTATTATATTATGTGCTGGGGTCATAATACTAATGCTAAATCACAATTTATAATCCATATTCATAATTTCCAATATGTGAACCATATGTGAGTTTTTGCACGGCCACACATGCAGTTTAAATGCATTGGATAAAACAGCCCATAGCAACAGACTTCCAAGCACATGCCCTTAATACGGGAGAGGACACTGACTCGTTAAATTGCTAGATTGTAGATAATCTGAAAGGCGTAAAAAGGTGAGTCAAAGACGAGAGGCAGATCACTGAGGTTCAGACTTTTTTAGGAATAAGCTGCGACATGGTAAATGCACAGATTGGATATTTATGGCCAATATAATCCGTTCTGAAAATGTTTTTGTTTCCAGGCTACACAGCAGAAATGTCATTTCATCAAACCGCTGTTGTATTTTTCACAAGTAATTAATTTCCGCTATAAAAGAGCTCTCGGTTGGAATGGGATGGCGGCGTTATTAACCCCGGGTATTTCCGAGTGTCAGACCGCAGGCTCGGTAAGCACCGGAATGTGACCGTTTCCATCCTCACAGATGCATCACCGAGGGGTAACGCGGTGAGAAATGACACTCGGAGAAAAGATGGCGTTGACTGATAGGTTACCGATGTCGAGATGCCACATTTGGCCCCACTGCCTGCTCTTGGGTCCAGCTGATTTGTCTGCACAGCTTTAATGAGCTGTGCGAACGCCTTCTGGTCTTCATTCGTCCACCCCTCCACGCTTCCCCTCGGCTGTGCTGGGCGCCTCACTCGGACCGGTTGTGTTACCCTTGCAGTTTATTCCAAATTTACATTTCATAGACTTTGATCTCCCGGGAACGATGGCACAATCCATTCTTTCGAGTGACATGAACGCTTTAGCCCCTGTGAATAAAGAACGAGAAAGCAAAATGCACCCTGGATAAAGTTATCACAGCATTCCCTATGCATCTTTTGTAAAGCTTCAATTCCCTTCTACCAGGGCTCCATTTGAGTGTTGAGACTGGCTGTATGAGGAGACAGTTGTTGTTGTTTTTTTTTTAAATAGGTAGCCTCTGGAAGAATTTTGTGATTGGCAGGTACTCTTCTATATTTTATGTACCGTTAAGGGGATGTTGTGTTTTGTTTTGTTTTTGTTTTTTTACAAAAAATTGGTTATGAAGAAAATGGACCTGCATTGTGAGAAAAGTCACAGCAATTTGGCACTTTCAAAGTCATCCATGTTTTGCATTAAGCCAGCAGTGTCTGATAATTGTGCAGCAGGACATTTTCACCAGTTTGTTTACCTGCCTGCCAAATGTGATCACAGAGGAGAATTGGATTCCATGAATCCAGTGAAGCTAAACAAATAGAAGTCGGCTTCATTTAAGTTGTTTTACAGTACATATATTTTTTAAACAGTTCTTGAAAATTGCTTCTCATATGCTAGAAGTTTATTGCTGACTGATCAGTTTTCAGTCATTTGGACTGTGAAAATTAAGCTATGTAACCTATAGTGAAGGAGGTATCTGTATGGAAGCTTTTCTACTATCAAAAGCAGACCATTACTAACAGAGAAATACCAGAGTACATTTACCCAGGGCCACTGTACATATATCATTTCTGTAATCAGATTTTTGTAATAGCGTCCTTTGTCCACTGGGTGCCTTGATTCTTCACAGAACTGATAGGGAATCTTCCTTAGAAGATCATATGGCACCCTACCACTGTGATGTCTGGGAACAGAGGATCTTAAAACTTTCAGCATGCTATATTTTAGTGAAGATTGACATTAGCTTTATTTAACAGACGGAGCTTCAAAATCGGGTTACAATCGCTGAGACAACTTAGGCATGTGTCAGCAGCGCATCATGGAAGTCATACACTTGCAAGTCATGTCCTTTAAGCTCAAGTTGAAATTATTTATTTTGAAGTGTTGTGTACAAGATGCAAGGGGGAGACAATATTGGAGCAATATGCACTGTAATTTGGAAGAACAGCCCTGAACGCTTTTCAGTGTACTTACTCTTATATCACAGACACCGTTCATAAGTTGAAAAATCTAGCTGCTACTTTTCTGTTGACGAGTACTGCCAATTCGTTTTTATTACTTTTACTTGGATAGAAGAAGATAGAAAAGGGTGGTATAAAAGCAGAATATGCCTATCCATTGCCAACTCAACAGAGTTGTATGTTGTGTTGATCGTTTTTGCATTTGTAATACATGAAATAACATCTTTAAAAACTACGTGTGCTTTCTATTGTCACCGCCCCCCATTGATTGAGTCACTGTTATTTTTTCCCCACACTTCCAAGTAAGTCCCAAGAGTAATGGTAAGGTGACAAGTCAAGCCTCTTACTTGAGAGCGTTCAGAGTTGTATAACGATGTTGAAGACTAGGTCAGTCACTACAGCGAGTCCCTTTCTTGATAACACAATAAAGCAGAAGGGAAAAAAAAGGCAGATAAAAACAGAAGTTAATGTACAATTTAAACTATATTACTCAATACAGAATTCCGTGCCTTTCAGTTATCGTTGCTTCACTATATTCTTTGGTGTATAATCGCTGGTGAATAAGTACCATGATTGAATCACTTTGCCCGCCAAGGGCCAGAGGAGCTGCCTCAATGTATTACAGGAAGGCTGTGGGGTAGGATTTTACCTAGTCCTGGCAGAAACATCCAGTGCTTTCGAAGTGTTCTAATTATTATTTATTTATTTTTTCGCAGCTGCTGCTAAACCTCAACAGAGAATCGAAGTATATTGGCAAACTTAACTCAATTTTCTAACAAACTAAGCACAGTTTAACGTCTGCATTACCAATTGTATTTATCATTCTTTGTTTATTGATCATATCGATTGCTAAATTGCAGGTGGATTTGTTTATTTTTTTCCTTCCGCAATCAGCACAGCGCTACGTAATTAGTCTAGAGTGACGGCGCATTTGTGAAAGTCATATTCAAGCTATCATACAACTCACAACATTATCTTCGGACTACAAAAATCAAGAACGCATAAACGTAACACTCCAAACGCATTTGAAAATGAACAATGGCTTGGCCACGCCTGAACTCGCCTGCACCAGGACCTAACGTCTGCGTTAGGGCATAGTGCTGCGATCATCAAAATATAGCCCCGTAATCTTAATGTCGATGTTTCAGTTCCTGTGTATGAGGAAAACCTTTGGTTGTAGGCACGATAGCCTTTTGCATATTGGCAGATAAGTGAAAATGACCTAAGGGATGCAATATTGGTTTCCCAGCTAAAGAGCTGTGGCTTAAAATGGTCCATTCATCATCTCTTATCACTCAAAGCCTTCCCCCCAGGATTTACGTGGAGCTGAGTGCTTCAGGACTGAAGGAGTAAGGCACCATTATCTGAACCTGTAATGAACTGCGAAGGTAAAACTGTCACAGACAATGGCCCCTCAGACATTTCGGGTAAAGTTATCTTCCCATGTGGAGTAGAGTATTCTTGATTTGTACAAGTATGTTGTACTACCGAATTACATGGAAGTTTGGTGGAGCCAGCCCAAGCTCAGATAAGTCTTTCGACAGTATTTGCGGCTCATCACACAGAAATTCCAGAAGCCGTGTTCACATTGGACCTGCTGGCGCAATACTCTTAATGTTCTAGTTGCAATATCAGAGCACATGCCCTTGGATCTACAAACCATCTCACAACCTCTGTCTGAACCTGACTTTGTTCTTGCACAATGAGTTCTAGCTGTCTCATTATTGTCTCACTTTTGGCCAACACTTCAAGCTTATTTTCAACGCGTCTACCCCCCTTCCCATTTAGCAGTTTTATATACCATTTAATAAACACTGAGAACAGCAATAACTCATATACCAGATTTCTTTTTTCCACTACGTTTTAACTCCTCCTGTATTTTCCAGTGTGTCATTCACCAAGATAGCCAAACCCTATCTACATCATCCACTTTGGAGTTATAGTTTTTTAAATGTTTGGAATATGCTTTTTGTTTCCGCTCACTTGAATGCCTGAGGCGAAATTCATGCAATATCAAGCATAATGGTTCCCTTTTCTGCTCCCGAATCTCGAGATCCCCTTTGTCTCTTCCAGCTTAACAATTTGTAATTTGAATAGTGCCTAGAGCAACAGTAGAAACAGTAGGCATTTTGTTGTGATTGAAAACAAGAAATGTACTTTATATGGCCTAAAAAAACAACATAAAAACACATCCCACAGAAAAGAAATTTGTCAACAGGAAATTTTCAAATCATAAAGAATGTTCAATGGCCATCTTTGGTTATGCTAGTTGCATGCTAACATGTTTTTTATTTTATTTATTTATTTAAAAAAAATAGAAGTCATTATTTGGAAAGGAAATTTCCAGGTGAAAAGCAGTTTCTAATTCTCAACCAGTCCTGGGGCACCCCAGTGCATGCTACAGCCTACTTTCTAATTAATTGGGTTTGATTTATTCCTATAGAGAATTAAAAAATGCATAATCAAGCTAATTGCAAATAATTAGCTGTTCAATTAATGATATTTCACAAGCCTGATAAGACTTAAATTAAAAATGCCATTGTTTTGTCTTTTCATTGGCAAACGCCAGCAGGTAGGTGGCAAACCCAGACCTCATATTCACTTAAAAGCTCAATCAATCCTGAAGGAGAGGAGTTTGGTTGAAAAAACATAAAAGAAGCCTAAACAGGCCGGGCACATAACAAGGATTGAAAGCCACTACTGGAAGCCTGCAGGTCTGCGACAACCCTCAAAAGCAGGGGAACCAGCAGACCGCAGTGTCTGCAGATTTTCAGGCTTCCTCTAAATTAGCATCATATTTACACCTGCAGACACCAAGTGAGATCATTTTAAACCCAATGAAACAATTGAGAGTGGCAGTGGAAGGAAAACCTGCAGAGACCGTGGTACATGAAGATCATGATTGAGAACTGTCCTTGGTAGGTTTAGCCACTCCCAAGATTTCTCCAGTGTGTGTGTGTGTGTGTGTGTGTGTGTGTGTGTGTGTGTGAAGCAGTTTTTACTGACTTATTGTTAACAAATAATTATGCTATTTTAATATGACGGATATTGTGTGACCTTTGAGTGTGTTATATAAAATAAAAAATTAGACATTACAAATATTCAAATATTTTTTTCAACCTCATAGATACTGAAAAGGAGAATTGTGATTCAAGTGTTACGTTTATTTATTAATATGTAGTTTGTTTTTCTTTTTTTTTTCTTTTTTCAGCAAGAAAACTCCAAGAAAACCTCCAATTACTTTAGAGGTATTACTTTAGATTTTAAAACTTTACAAATGGATTGCTGGTTTTTATTTTGAATGTGAAAAATGCATCTAGCTAGTATTTTTTTTTACAGTTATTCATCTGCTTAAAATAACACGCAACATATTTGTATTCTTCCATGGGAATCTATAAAAGCACTCAGTACATCAGCAAAGTGAATATGTCACATACTTGCATTAAGGACAGCCGTATAATATTTAACTGAGAGTGCATTGCTATTAAAGTTCAGCTATTGCATAAGATGTATATCAACTTTTACAAGACAACTTTAAAATACATACACTTGGGCAAGTGACTAAATGAAAACTTTTTAAACGCTCTGTGTTAGCACTTTCTTGATGGCAGAATGTACAGCCTAGTAAATTAATCTGGTAAAGTAAAATGTAAAAAAAAAGTTTGAAAGTCATTCTGAAGAAGAGCAATCGGTCTTGGATTGAGCTAAGAGATTAAATTGTTTAGGGATAACTCACATCAGTTTCAGGTACGTAA
Organism: Hiodon alosoides; assembly: GCA_025775065.1. Classification (NCBI taxonomy): domain Eukaryota; kingdom Metazoa; phylum Chordata; class Actinopteri; order Hiodontiformes; family Hiodontidae; genus Hiodon; species Hiodon alosoides. The sequence goes on along the minus strand of JAOYSI010013991.1, from coordinate 21,158 downwards.
TACTTTGTGTATTGCCAACACTGTACTACGCGGGTGTGGGGTTTGTGTATGCTGTACAGACAGAATATATATCAGCACTGAAATGTAACAATAAAAATGTCACCCTGAATTTCAGATTTACCAAACGAACCATCATTCAAATAAAGTGCTGGCACCAGCATAAAACGTTCTGTCATTTATTTAAATATATTAATTGCAGCTTTTGTACCATGCAGAATTACCACATTTCTGACAGTGTAAAAAATGGGATGTCCCAATAGTCACTGAATTTGGTGCCTTAAAATAAATCTAAATGAACGGAAAAGGCAGGCAAGAGCTGTGTTATTTAAACAAGGGAAATTAATATGTAGCACCAACATACTCTCCGCAGCTGGCACTGGTTTGAAAACTGCCCTGGTCTTACAGTGCTAACACGTATTCCCAGTGCTGCACTTAGCTTAGACTTCAGAGATTCACCTACTCAACCTCCTTCCCTGAACCCCGCGCTGAATTGCTACCAGGGATCCCTTTCTGTCCTTCAGGCCCCTCTCTCAGCACATTCCATTCCACTTACTTTAGTGGAGACCATGATCATTTTAAAAAGTTTTGTGCTATGTGAGATGTTATGTGGAAATATAAGATGATGCCTCATAGAATAAATGAATAATTAAATATATCGCATTAGCTACTCAACCTGTTAACTGAATGGACTAACTGGAGGAAACTTCACTTCTTCTCCCAGGCCACCTGAGGAAAGCCGTGCGTCAGCAACATAAAACGAGCGGCCCATCGATAAAAGACATCCTTCAGACTTTCAATTTGCAGTCTCTCGGTGGGAGTTTCTGTCCTCTAACTCCCAACAACCTTTGGTTGAAGGCAAAACAACCTTATAAAGAACGCCAGGGGATCTGAGACCTCGGTACTCCGTGTCAAGCTATGATGCGCCTGCAATTTTGATTTCCCATGTCCACAAATGATCATGTTAACATACTGTGTTTACTTACATGCGTATGTGTTATAAAATACTATGCAAATTATTATTTTTTTTTTCAATGTCATTATGTTCCTCCATCACAATTTTCGTTCCTGAAAGTGATACTTTTGAGAATATGTTCTTTGCTTGTGGATACGTACAAAATACTGTTTTATTATCTTATAAAATTTATGTTTTGAAAAATATGTTTTAGTATTCCCAGTAACTTCCTCAAGCCAAATTTCAAGATATTAATGTATTTATATTTGTTTGTCATTTAACTACATCCATAGGAATAATTAAATCACGCCTGGCCAACTGTACTTTCTCTCACGCATGGCTAATACAGGATATTCTTTAAACTTGTCCCATTGGACTTGCATTAGGACTAGGACAAGGACCCCGGCATGTGATAAAGCAAGAGGAACGCTTTGGAAAATGGGTCTGCAATCCCCATTAAGCCAAAGAAACACAAACTTGCCATCCACTTCCTAAATAATCTCAATCTTAAGCGGCCAGGATAATATCCAAAACTACGTGTTGGGATGTGAATTTAGCTTCATTAGAACATTTTTGGGTAATGGAGTTTAAACATTTCAACAATATTAAAACTTTGTATGTGATGGATTTTAGGAGATTTTTTAAATGAAGAATTCACCCAAAAACACCAGCCTAGTCTCGTCATCTGATAAAATTACATACATTTTCTAATATTAAAAAAAATTCAGCTTTGTGTAGAGGACCGTGTTACAGCCAGGTTCTGGCTGTAACACGTGGACGGCTCCCTCTTCTGCAGACAATGAAACGAATGAATCAAGACGCACGTCAACTAACGAGAGGGTGAAGAAAGCTACACATAGAAATATGTGGAGGATTATTGCCCTGTTTGTTATGTTTGTAGAAATAAGCTGGTAAAAAAAAAAAAAACACGGGGATCTGTGCCACAGCCTTTCAGTCTGAGCAGGGTGAAGGTAATGAGGACAAACAGAGCTGTCCACAGTTTCAGATGCCATACGCAGGAAGTGACAAGCCCCCTGACAGGGAGCCTTAGGCAAGAAGTGAGCTCCTGAGAGAGCAAAACAAAGCAAATATATGGGCCACCCTGACAGGCCTGTTGTCACAGCGAGTACATTACACCAAGCTTCTAATCTGCCAGCCAGCTCACAGTGTGGCAGATAGGAAAGTTCTACATCCACTGTGAATGCACGCATTGTGATTTCCCCAGTGCAAGTGTCAGCCTTGCAACTGATACAAGTGTGATGGAGCAAGCCGTGGCCAGTAAAGCAGCGACGAGAGTGAGAATCAGCCATGAATTCAGGCATGTCCGTCATCAGATGGGATCATAACGGTATCCATTTTATACATTTGCCCATCATATGTCGGTAACATCTGTTCTGTATCTTGATGTTGAAAAACACAGTTGTGCTGTTCACGTGATAACATTTAGCAGCATGGAGCTTCAAGTTCCGTATCATGCATTTTTCAAAGTAATGCGGTGGCCTACCTGTTTGTGCTGATTGTTGCAAGAAATCAAAGTTATTAGTTCGAAAAGGGCCCTTTTTTTTACAGTGCAGGCAATTACCTAACCATTCCAGACCTAATTTGTGCTGCATGGTCCTACTGAAAGTGTACTTCCATACGTTTTGATTGACTATGCACTTTAAGCAGGCCTGGTTGCGGTTGTGATATAGCAACCTGATAAACAAATTCTGGGATTTTCAAATCCATCCTATGCATATAAATACATAACAGTGGTCATCCCAGATACTGCTTCCACAAGCAATACACAATAAGAATCTATTCTTGAATGCATTCTCCGTATCCTCAAAGATTTCAAATGTAATTTTGTGCTATTTGTGAGCCCTTGAGGCAATGAAATGTTAAGTAGGAGTGATGCCCTAAATGTGCTCACAGTGTGGTTCAAGATGTAGCTTTAAAAATCCCCTTTGGCTTTTAGTAAACAGCTGAGTATTTATTGCCAGTACCACGTCTGGTACAATTATGGGAATGCAAAAAAGTAACAGAGCATCCAAAAATCAGCGAAGATCAAAACTCAAGGAATCTATTTGGATCCCTCTCAAATTAGACATTTAATCAAGCAAAAAGTTTATTAGCTCTCATTTCTTACTTAAATAAATGTTATCCCAGTGTATAAGTGTGAGATGTAGGGTAAATATTACATTATTAACTTAGAAATATCTTTTAATCTTGAGATCAAATTAAAATCAAAGCAAATATATGGGTCACCCTGGCAGAAAATGTGCTCAGGTGTCTGGAAAAGAAAGGGGTAAGGGTAAAGTCCTCCAAATTTAAGTTTCAACAGAGCAGTGTGGAATACCAAGGACATTTAATTGACAATCAAGGACTTCATACAACAGAGGACAAAGTGGCAACCGTCACTAAAGCCCTGTAATCTACTAAGAGCAGATAGTTTTGATGGTTTTATTACGGTAGGTTTAAAAAAAAAAAACATCAAGTGAACTTTAGCCTGGCACACCTATTTGATGAGGGAGGATCCCTGGATATGGACCTCAGTGCGTGATGTGGCTTTTGAAAAATGGAATGAAATTGCAAATCAAAAGCAAAGTATGAGTGTATTATGACACATGCAAACCTCTGAAACTAGTCTGTGATGCTTCCCTTGTTATTCCCCATGTAATGGGATATTGTTATTACATGCATGCTGTTTGATGCAAAAAAATAATAAGCACAGTATGTAAAGGAAGTAATGGCAAAACAACTGTCTGTTAAAGGAAACACAACCTGTACGGCAGGAAGTTCATTGTTATTACTTATTACTTATTGCCACAAACCTTTGCTAGCCATACCGAGTCCCAAGTCACCTGCCCTCCAATTCACCTGCCCTAGCTGCTCTAACGCAGGGCACTCGTTCTGATGGTGTACAATTATGATTTGGAATATAGAAGATCCTCAGACCTCCTGAATGCAGTTGCATTATCAAGACATCCCAGGCAGAGAACAACTGCACACAAAAAAAGGTCATTGTTTTCTCTAATGGAAGAGTTTGTGCCAAAGTCGTTCAGAATAGCACACACCTGCACTGAACAAAGGGTCGACCTTCGCTGTAAATGGATAGCCAAACTATGTGATGGATGATGATCTAAAACCTCACTTCAGGAGAAGATACGAACTATCCGAAGAGCAAGTTTTCTTTAGTCATTCCACCAGCGCATCATCAAATTTTGTTAGAAGACCTGCATCAACGCCCTGGTATCTGCAGAATGACGCCGTTGGCCCATAGCTACATACAGCGTCTGGGTTTGGATGTGGATATAGAAGAGAGACTGCAAGGGTGTGATACCTGCCTCCTGAAAAGAGGATAGCCTTTAGCATTGAATCAAAAGTGTGAATGAACTTCCAGCAACTCAAACTCGGGCAGCTCCTTCCTGTCAATATTTTCCAGTAACCACTTTATTGGAGTTTGATGGTTATAATGATCAGATATTCCAGCCTCACATAACCCCTGATGCACAGACCACATTGTTTTCCAAATGGCACCCTTGATAATGCTGAAAGGGTCCTGATAATCCCATAACAAGCGGAATTTGGATGCAGTCAGTCAGAAGATTACACCCAATTACAATAAAGTGTACAATTTATTCTTACAATAGCTGCTTCTTATGATATTGTACACAAACCAAAGTTTGTGATGCTGTTAATATGTGTGGCACATATTAACACATGGTAAAATATTTGAATATGTTTACATGTCATGCACTTGTTAAATTACCAAATGAATTGTCATTAATCACAGGTTTAATTTCATGTTGCAGTCCCTGATTTACTTAATGAGTAAAGTGAGCTTCAATTACACTTTAAAAGCTTGTTTTTCACATTGCTTAATTATACATGGATTCTTTTTTAAACAAGTCAAAACTGGCGGGAAACCTCTGATGTAAACTTCGTTAGTTAATGAGCGCAAGTATTTCTTTAAAGGCTAAATTAGTCCTACAATGGCTGTGACAAAAAGAAGGCATTGGGAGATATCTCAGAGAATAAATTCAGCCTACCACCTTACTCTCTGCATTGTGAGGAAAGGCAGTTCTTTTCTCAACAAAGTCTCAATAAACGGCTATATTTAAGAAGGCTACTGACGGTACTTATTTATTCATGTGTGTTTTAATAGTTCAGAGTTGGATTAATTACACATAAATGGTGCATCACTGTTCCATCGTAATGTACAAGCCCCTGAGTGCAGTGGTGGAGATGCTGTTCGACACACTTGGCCATTCCTGGGTAACCACTCAGGATTGGACAAATTGCAGGGTGCAGCCATCTGCTGGCAGCTCAGTTAGGAGAGCCTGGCAGGCTTCTTAAATACCTGACAAGTTAGGAGTGCTTCTTAGGGTAAAATACATTTGATGCATCACTGTAATTCTTAACACAAAGTCTAGGACAAAATTCCGTCCATTCTGAGAATTTTCTAAACGTTGATATATTCACGCTCAGCTGCCCCAGATTCACAAGCCAAACCAATCAGTTAAGAGACAAGGACCAGAGGCTACAATTCAATGCGCTATTTATATGAGAATAGCAAATCCACAAAAAATAGTTTGAAATATAAAAAGCAAAACAAACATGCAGTTTAGCTGTTTTTAACGTGATTTAAAAGTCATCAGCTGAATTAGGGTCTAAGGAACTGAAATTCCTTTGCTTTTTATTAGATTTGAAAAGTCTAATTAAGAAAAATGTCTCACTTACTGCTGATCCGGCTGAGTGTGGACATTTCCAGTCTTTGGCTTTTAGCAAAATGCGCCGAATTGTGCGTGGCCTTGCGCTCCTACTGCATGTGTGGACATGTGTTAAGTAAGTGATGATCCACGCGAGGGTTTATACCAAGATAAAAAGCAACCTGTGGAACATAAAGTTGTAAAACAATTGAATTATCACATTTATTCATTTTTTGATAATTTTTCGAGCTCTGACCATGCGGGGGGGAGGGGGGTATGGGCTCTCCAAAGTCCGGGCCGCCACTGTTTGTGACCCGTCAACTTCAGCGCAGTTTGCGTAAAACAGACCTGAATTATTTTCAATCGCTGATGACAACCTACCCCAAGTTTTTAAAGTGCTAGGTCCATCCTGTATTTGCTATATATATAAAAAAAAAATTAATGCCAGATTCAACCTATAAAATAAAACAACCTTAAGAGTATTGGACCTGAATCGAATCAAACCAAACAAAAACCACTTTAGTTGTTCTGCGAGGCCTGTCACCCAACCTATTAGAGGCTAACTGAGCGGCTGGCTCGTACGTGGCCAAATCACCTCTCGCTTGACCATGCTAAGTCAAAAGCTTAAGTCAAAGCATATAAGTCAAAATGTTTTGTCGTTTTTCAAATTCACTTGACTGCTCGTCTCAGCAAAAATGTTATAAATGCCATACCGGAAATTAAATTTAATGGAACAAATAAAGACAATTTGCCTCTATCATTTAGCACAAAATAGTTCTTACCCCAAAATATTTTTTTTTTAGCTGTTTTCATTTATATGTATTAAGACTGAAAATAGTAACTCCAGTACTTCTGGGAAAATTTTCACCATAAAGTTAAAATGCAAACTTCACACATAACATACCCACAATGTAACAACATTACACAACCAGATTGCATTGGGGAATCATTACTTGGAAAATAATTCATTTCGTACAAACCAAATGAACATATACAATGGTGTCCTCCTGGGGCCAATATGTAAAAGTCTTGGCTGTCACAAACTGTTTTTTTGGGCTGTACCACAGTGAGCTCCGGAGCCTCTGGGCTGTGATTTCTCAAATTATAGACCTGGCTTTTGCTGTGATCCAATTTCACCCTTGACCACATCATTTTTTCCCTATGTGTTGTGTGTCCTGCTCCACTGCTGTTAAATGTTCTATAGGGGTTCAAATGACAATGTCCTTAAAATAATTGAATAGTTGAATTGGTAGGCTCTCCTAAAAAACTGTGATGCCTACAACTACCTAATATTATCAGTGTACGTTGCATGAATTGAAGAAATAAGTCATTCGTCTAAAAAGGAAAGAAGAAAAGATTTCAGGTCGGGATGGTTTGTTACCAGCATCCTTCTTTTTGTTGTTAAAAACCAAAAGAAATTGGCGTTACTCTACGTTATTTTTTTCACCCGCTAAACTTCAAAAGTTCTACAGCTCTAGTTTTAAGGCCGAGAAGAGGACCTTCCAACATGTTGAAGCATTGTACAACCGTTTCATTAATTAAAATCTTCAGATGTAGGATTTATGTTCTTATCATGCACTGTGTATCAGTATTGGGGACCTAATTGTGTATTTTCCCATTGAAAATGCATTAAAAACTGCAAGAGGGGAAAAAGAGGGGGGGGAGTAAACAATCCATTTGATTTGTGTTCGAGCCACGACAAACAGAAGAGTAAGAGATTTCATTATCTGATTTGATCCTGTAATGTGTAGAAAAGATACGGATTGGCGATTAGAAGCACGCCACTTTCTGTTCCTTTGGCGTTGTTTCATTTTCTTCCTGTTGGAGTAAGGTCACCCATAGCAAATAGACACCGTCAGCCAATTCCCCCGTCATGGAAGAGACTCATCTGATGTGTCTGCATGCTTCCTGTTTGTGACATGGGCAAAATCAGGCATCCCCCGCCTTTTCCAGAAGCTTAGATGTCAACAGGAGTTAATCAACCTGCTCAAACCAACAATGAATTTAAACAACAATGAATGAATTTTTCTGTGCTCTCAAAGACTCTACATTTGTGGCAATGGACAGCCAGGCTCTTCAAAAACCAAAATAGTAAAAGTAGATTCAAATGAATGCGCTTTATTATTATTTAATTTTTTCCATATTACATATTATATTGACGTATGTGCCACGAGTTCAAATACCTCGCAAATGATTCCTTGGCAGGGAGGGGTCATAGGTCATAGTTCAACATGAAATTACCTTAAAACCGTGGCAATGGGATAATTATGTTTAAAAAAAGTTAAAGAATCTATTAAAACAAATTGCTGAAATGTTTTGTATTTCTAGTGGTATAAATGATGACAAAGGGGAGGTTGAAGAATAGGTATGATCGGTCTCAATCTAATTACTTTTGAGCCACCCGTCTTTTTGTACACGACAGGCCACACAGCCCACACAAGAGGATAGGCTTTACTGTTGGAAGTCCATCTGTAGGAGGTCCCTCGTAATGACACTGCCAACCTGAGATCCTGGTAAGCATGGACCCAGGAGAAGGCCCGCGGATTTCCACCAACCACAGCACGGGCTACATCGGAAATCCAGATCATACGGCCCCTGTCTGTGCTTTGATGAGAGCCAGAACCAAGCTAAAAGTCATATAATAAATTACGTGAGTATTTATTTATTGCACTTATTTTCACATTATTAGTTAAAAAAAAATTAAAAAATTAAAAAATAATCTGGAAATTGAAAATGATAAACGGCAAGGTTAGTGTGGATCTAAAGAGAGAAGATAAGCAAAAAGGAGGCAACTATGTTATAGTATATGGATCAAAACGTTCAGAGGTAAGTCAGGTTTGCCATGTATGGATTATTATACTTCTAGGGAATTTCCATCTTTGTGAAATATAAGGACTGTTATACTCCACAAATCCCACGGAAGACTTTGGTTTGACGAAACATGTCATGACTGTAAGTGAGAGGAATCCCAATGCAGCTGGCCTGGATGCAGTATCACACAAGGTTCAGAATTAGACTCTTTTAAATTTGTTAGGTTTACGCAGGGGATGTGCAGGATCCATTTTAAAAGATTTCATCCAGCGGTTAGCCTCAGAATTTAGACGAGGAAGGCTAAATGCCATGGATCGGTAGAAGCTGACCGTTTTCCTTTCAACAAAACAAGAATGTTGAAATATAACCGCCTTTAAAAACATATCTAAACAAAATCTGACTATTTTGCAAGGGGGGAAAGGGAAATTGTCTAAAAAAAACGGCTTTGCCCATGTGTCCTGAGGTAAAAACTTTCCATATCTGTGATCAGTGGTAATGATATGGCCATGTGCCATTGTTATAATTATTAATTGTTATAATATTCCATCCAATATGAAAAAAAAAGTTCATAATGAGTAATTTAAGTGAAAACAGGAAAACACTAGACACATCTAGAAAAAATATGCTGCTGCTCTGTCGTATATATAGGAAATAATTAACTAAATAAATCTTCAGAACTAATTTTTTTGATCTGGAAATCTATCCCATTGTTGAAATTTAAATAACAACAAATACGAGCTCACTTTCCCACCATAGATATTTATCTGCCTTAATGTTGACAGCCAATAAGTTGCAAGTTTACACAGATTTACTAGGTTCACTGATACTAGGAGTATTAGATTTCAAACAAAATCATTTTAATTACAGTGCTCTTTAATGTGAGACCTACATTTCACATTTGAAAATGTGGATGTGTTTAGGAGCCCAAGTGCATTAGCTCTTTTTCGGAAAGCAAAACAAAAGTTCGCTGGAACCTGTGCTTTTCATGTCAATGCGTTTTAGTCATTATTTCTGCTGTAGAGCCCAGGGGACTTGTTAGCATCTTCTTTGCAAATCAGGGTGTTCTTGTTTCAATGAGGGTCTTTCTCTTTTCGGCCCAGCTTATTTTACTTGGCAGGGCTCCAACTGCAGCAGATGGCATCAAAATCAACTTTGGCTCTATCGATGTCCTGGACCTCCATGAACCTTGGTTTTATTGGTCTTATGTTGCTTCTGCCAGTCAGAAGAAGCATCTGTCAATCTTGGCATTAGTCCGCTGTTAAATAATCCTCCATAATGATGGATTCTTTATATCAATTCTGTATGCACGTGACCAGTTATTTCCATGGGTGAAGACCGGCGATTTCACACCGAAGTAAGGACCAGAAATATGCCATGCGAACGCTTGTTGGCTCCTGCCACTGACAATGGAGGAAAACTTAGCCCTGTAAAGCCAACAGCTGCATGTTTGGAATGAGGAATGCTACCCACACAAGATCTATGTTACTGGTAGCAGCTGATATCCGGCATGTTATGAACAAAGAAAGATGTTCTGTTTTCTCAACACGTGGACTGGGGTCCTACCCATGGTGTACCCTGCTTCAGCCTGTCTACACTGGGTCAGACCCTGAATTTTAATAACCAGTTACACATCATCCATGAACACCCTGTTTTATTGACCATTACTAATATAAGTTTTAGGTTGGAAAAATAAGAAGATATTTTATCTCCTTTTTTAGCCATCAAATGAGAAAGGTACTGACCTTAAATTGCTCTTAAACATCCAGCTGCATAAATGGATAAATATAGAATCTGTGCAATTTGCTGTGGATAAAAAGTGTCGGCGATTTTTTAAAATACATGACATTGTTAGTCAAAAAAGACTATTAAATTACTTGAATGAAAAAATCCTCTCTTATCTTTCATGACCACAAACCCATAAAATTGTGGGATTTCATTTCAATAGCTATTCTATGCTTATTCAGTTCAATTTGTGAAAACACTCAGAACCCAGGTGACAACTCGGATGACCCGGGGAACTAACCATGCAATCTCCCTGTCCTTTCCCTTCCAGCTCTTCTGACAACGCCTGTATTGATTTCCCTTTCTCTGGAGCGCCATAACAACTTCTGTCATTTCGGCTGAGAATTCTTGACTTTGGCCTCCTTCCAAACCACTTCAGGAAAACTTCTTTGCTCTAATTAGGGAGACAAAATTGCTTAATCCCTACGACGCTGAGAGATGTTGAAGATTGACTTCAAAGTAAAGTGAACCTGTAAGCATCTCGATGGTGGCATTATGAAGGGAACTACTTGGAGTGATCCTAACAGGTTATTGGCAAGACTGTCTGATGAATTGTTCATTAAAAGATTAAAAGGTAATCTGCATACTTGCTAAGTGGATACTAATGGCATTGTCTAAGACATAAATATTTAACAAATACCTGGCATTAGGAATATTAGATTAAAAGATGTTACTTACTAAACCATACTAAAGTCGCCAGTCCATATTTGTAACAAAGTGACATAACAACAGAGAAATGTCAAGACCATTACAGCTGGATGATTTTATCACTTTTTTTTAATCTTTTTTTTTTTTTTTTTGTGAAAGACCCAGATACAGAAGTTTCAGGTTAAACTGAAATATTATTATATTAAATATTAGCACCATGGATATTTAAGCATACATGACCCCACATTGTGCTTGATCTAGCAAAGTGGTTTTTTACGCTCGGTTTTAATAACTCACTACAGGGCAGATTCTCCATCTATGTGATACAAATACACATCTCAAGATTCAAGTGAGTTTACTGCCTATATCGCTCAAAAAGAACAGGATTTACTTAAATTGCTGGATTAACTTTATTTCTGCTGAAAGCACAAGCCCCTCTGCATTGTCTTCTGCTGCAACCTTCTGTGAAGTGCCAGTAAACATTTTACAATGGTGGGCATAAATTCCTTCTGAATTTAGCTGGTTGCATGAAGAACTACTAAAAGAATCAGGAAAACTATGGTAGTTCAACACCATTATTGGCCGAATTAATGAACATGTAAGGAAATATGTTTTTGAATGATGTCTTCAGACATGAACCAACATTTTTCCATAACTTGGGGTGGATAAATCAGGCCAGAAGGAACTCAAGTCTGAATGAACCAAAGTTTTTCATGTGTACAAAATAAACAATTATGAGATTACGAACTGTACTTCATGAGTGAATGAAAGAATTGAGGGCTGCAAACGCTTGTGAGGCTGCGCTGTAATTTGTAATTATGTGTAAACCGAAATGGCCAAATTAAAAATGTAATATGTAAACTTACATAACTAACAATATACCTAACCAGCTAAACATTGATAAACAAGTGTACCCTGGTCAAGAAGGGATCTGGCCCCGGCAAGCCAACACCTCTGGTACATCTTGCTTTCTCCAGCTCACCTCTGTGTCTGCTAACCCTTGTGGTCAATAAGTGCAATTTACCCACAGAATCAAACATCACTTATTCACCCGAAATCACCATCAAGTATCCTTGTAAATCGCTGATTAAAAGAAACAGATGATCAATAGCAATTTTATTTGTGAATTACCTTGGTAAAACAGATTGAGAGTTGCGATAACTTTAGAACAGTAAACAAATGTACATTTGACTGATTATACCACACTAAGGAGCATGCAATACATTTTTATTTTTTATTTTTACACTGACCTCTCCTGGACCGGCCACACGCCTGTAATACAGCAGCCATTTCCCTGAAGTTCTTAGCAGGACATTTCCTATCAGAACTCATGTGTCCGAGCCTTACAGAAGAAATACATCTTCTGCCATATTGAAAATTGCAGTTTGTAAAGTCACAAAAATACACGCGTACACATGTGCACTCATTTTTAAGCTGCTTATTTGCACACTAAGTACTTTTAGTGGAAGGCTGATTATTATCTTACGCTTCCTGTTTTTTGTTACTAGCTTTCCTTTCTATCTGACGCCTTTTTTTCTCGTGAGATCAGATTTCTGTCACTGAAGACGAAACGTGCTGGCCCGAATACAATATGTAAACGCTGCTGATTGACCTGGCAAGACCGAAATCTTTTTGTGAATCTGTGCGGCTCAGCAATCGAGGTACTGCCCTTGTAACAAACCGGTTCAAATCCTCGCGCTGCTGTTGCACAAATGCTGTTGTACTTAAATATTCAGTTGTACAAATGGATCAGGTGTAAAATGGTAATCTACATAGGTCGGTGACTTTTGCAAACCACACTCTGTTCCTGTCTTTCCTTCCCAATTGCTCACGTTATTGCTAAAAACATTTGTTATGGAGCAAATCATTGCACATTTGTCATAAAAAAATTCTAAGAACAAATGTTAAGTACTTTAAATTTGATACGTGGGGGGGGCATCTATATGTATTTAAGATCAGGATCTGACACATGGCACTGCCTCAGTAGGTTAAAATAAAATAAAAACAGTCAATAACAACAAGTTTTAAAATACACTACTGTCACAGTTCACAACACAGCCCAGTTCCAGTTGTCACTTATCTCCCCAATCATTCAATTAACATTCCTGAGGCCCATGTGCACTGTTTCAGTCACCTTCTGCTCCCATTGGCCCTGTACCTTCCAACTTAGTTTTCTGTTCCACATATAAGCCCGTCAATAACCCTCACTCATTGTGAAGTCTTTTCATTTTCACTGTGATGTCAGAGTTCGCATTGCCGGTACTTGACCTACGCCTGTCTGACCTTCCCCCGTCTGACCTTCCCCCTCAGCACAACGGGGTTCTCATGTTCATGTACCTTGTGGTACATTACAACTTTTACTTTTATTCCATATCATTTCAGCTGAGATGAAAGACCTGACTTGTGTACAAATCTGTTAAGGTTTTATGATTAAAACATGTTTTTTAAAATATTTTATTATGCCAGATGTTACAGTTCATTGCATTAACTGGGCCTTTGCTTCTTATTCAAGGTTATACAAATGCCTTATACAAATGGTTATACAAATGTCTTAAAAGTGAATACTGGATAAAGTGTCAGACTCTTGAGAAAAAAATCTGTTGTATTCTCAAGATGATGAAAGAACAACTGCGTTTCATTAAAGAGGCTACGGAGACACTATATAAACACGTGTTTACAGCTAATGTTACGGAGCATGTTTTGTAATCCAAACCACTCACGTGTTACCTGAGTTATTTACCGGCGGATCCGTCTCCATGGCAGTCCCCGCAGAGGTCATTTGCATACTTTATAGCATCAGGTGAATAGTGAACTGGGAGAGGAAAAGGGCAGGGAGGTTTCACAGGAGAGACAGGCAGTGTCAATCTGAAAAGGAGGAACGAGGAGGATGAGTTGAAGTCAGAGATTACCAGAAAGTCTACAGGTAAATTTCAACCTTTCTCATATGCATAGCTGTTGTGTTTACTTGGAGTTTGTCCAGTAGGTTATAGCTCAACAGACGCTGTGATCTACCTCTGACTGTGCCTTACAGATCATTCCCCAGGGTGCATTGGTTATGACAAGTAACTGGCTGAACTAGGGTAAAGTTGAAAATGTAAAATAATGCTTTATATAAATGTATGGTTTCACAAATCTATTACTTTTGTTTTTTAAATGAAGACACAAATGTAATTCCCTTCCATTTTGATTTAAATGAGTAAATAAAATGTTACACAATGACACATCATATCCCCATGACATTTCATGAGAGACTGAACAACAGATATTTTAGTATTGGCATTAGTGCTGCGTATGTTTCACTTGACAGTTTGTAATTAGTTTTTATTTTAAGAACACGTAAAAGCGACTGAACTGTCATGAACAAGTATCTGTGTGCTAAATCGCTGCGTGCTCTTAAACTAGAGATATTCTTCTGCTAACCCTTAGCGGTATTAACCGTGACGTGTTCTTACAGAATCCATAGAGTGGAAGCCGGCCAGTAGCATTTGCTTCAGATGTTTTGAGATCGGAGAATTTCATTTAGAAATTTTTTCTTGGATACTTTTTGGAGAGTAGAAGGCGAGGTGGGGAAAAAAAAGCCAGAAATGGAATTGGACTTTGGCCTTCGGGTCTGAGTTACATATGCAGCTTTGAATGATTTACCAGCACCATTAAAATATGTGCTTTCTGGGAACATATACAAAAAATCTCAAGATAAGGGCAGTTCGTGTCATGCTGAAATGATCAGTACCTCAGCATTTATAAACTGTGAAATTAGGAAGGAAGGTACTGGTGTGTTGAACAGGGTGTGCTCACCCAACTAATCATGAATTAGTCTTGCCTTTGGTTTTAAACGCGTTTCCGCCGTTGTTGCAGCCTGCCAGGAATCAGATATTCAAAGATAATGCCATGTCACGGCTGCTGTTAAAGAATTTTATATAAAAACACATATATGTACGGCTAGATATGAATGCTGTCAGCTGTTTTTGCAACTGTAATATGCATAATTATGGGTAAAATATTTTTTAAGTCAAAAGAGAGAATGACGTTGCCTACAGTTGAGCGTGGCTGTCTGGAGGCTGAAATTGTGGGCATTTCCGTCATTGACTGAGTGGGATGAAATGTACAAATCAATTTATAGTGCAGAGTTGGGGAATATTTGGCAGCACTGAAAAACAGCAGATGCTGGCTTTATAGGTTATGATCAGATTGATTTCTGAGAACAGCAGGTCGGAGCAGTTGTTGCTTCAATTGAAATTGTGTTTTGATCGTTCGACACTGATCGGCCAAAAACACTCCCAGATGCCACTGGGTTCCCTGAGTTGCACAACCGACCCAATAGTTCCACTCTAGTGTCCACGCTGTTGGATACAGATGCTTACTGGGAAATGTTTTTACTGGTGTTATAGAAACAGCTGGGCCAGTAGTAAAGTAGAAATGACTATAGGAATTCAGAGTGAATGTACATTTTTTCCTGTCCGCTTGATTCATTGTTAGGGTCATGTTGCTGTTGTATCATGATGAGATTGCTTTCCCTACCTCTGATATATATGTGTATTTTTACCTATCGTACAATAGATTATGAATCGAATAAACCCAAACTACAACACACTGTAATATGAGATCGTAATACTGTTCACTGATAAGTTAAGAGTAAGGTGGATTTTCAACTGCTGTGTGTGACCGGACCGGTCAGCCTTTCTGCATGCCTCCTGCCCTGCGATTGGTTGGTGTGCTGGGTGTACCCTGCCTCACACTCTCCACCAGTGACCCTGAATAGGAAAAGTGGTTATGGAAATGAATGAACATGTGTATATATATAGACGCAGACTGATGGTATTAAAAGATGATGTAGCCTATGTGGCAGTTATTGTTTGAAAACCTTTTAAGGGCTACTTTGCCCTCTGTACGATGAAAGCCTTCTGATTTTGCACAGCCATTCCGGCTTGATCTTTCTAATGCAAGTTCCTTCTTAGTGTGAAGAAAAAATAACTTTCAGTGATGAACAGAGTTCAATAAAGGGGCACTTTATTTATCGAAGATCGAGCTGTGACCTGAGAAACTGATGGACACTTCTTAAACCTGAAATTTACAGTCAAGTGTCAACGGTTAAAATACACGGTTCGTCAGAAGTCAGGCGTGTGTCACCAGTGTGGCATGTTTTCTTACATTGTTGGCCTAGTAAGAAAAATCAATAAGGCAGGTTCTGCACAAACAGCTCCCTAGGACGCCTTGTTGTAATTAAGGTCCTGTAGGGTTGTGCACACTCGCACGCTGTGCCTCATTTCGAGGAGAGGATGAACTGCTATGTCACCTTTCTCACAGAGTACCTGGTCTGTTAGGAATTGGGTATAGATGACAAGCACCAACCTACCTATCGATCTGAACAACCAACCTGAAAGCTTTAAAATGATGTTGATGGAGATAATTAATCAAATCAGATCACCTGATTTATTTATTTTTATTTATTTATTTTTTGTATAAACGTTTTACCTTGGCTTCATTACATTTATCCCACAAGAAGGAAAAAAATTAAAAATTAAAAATCAGAATCGGCTCCAAAATGTTTTTTTGGAAAATTTCATGACTCTGGACACCTGCTTGCACTACGCTAACCACAGGCAAATTGAAGGACTAAGAAAAATAACATTGTAATTCAAATGACGTTAAAAAAAAAAAAAAAGGTTCTAATATCAGTACACCAAAATGTAATGACTATGAAATGTGAAAATAATACAGTTGAGGCACCCTGTTATGCTTTGTTAACCTGTTTAGTTCTGTAATTGGTAGTGACATTGGAGGTGGCACTGGGGCAAAGAATAGATTTACATGCTTTACATCTGTGTTTGTTTGTTATGATAATGTCTGCAGTTGAAAGAAGGAAGTTAATCAGCCCAACTTTAAATCCTGTCAGCCACATTAATGAATGATTAAGCATGCATCTCATTGGTGCAGGTGTGTTAATTGTTAATGGGTTACGCTCAAGTGATGCAGCTTGGTCTTCAAGATGGCCAAAACTGTCACCGCAAAGTGGCTGTGGATGACGCAACTCAAGGAAAATGTCGAACGCCGTGCTGATGCTGTTTAATAAATGCGCGATGTCACCTGGACACCAATCTTCTTGACGAAGCACGAACTGCCATGAAGTTGCAGAGTTGTTTTACCCGTTGTATTTCATTTCTTCACTACTGACAACAAAATCACCCGTGCGTAAAAGTGGTTTAAAGACAAGATCAGCAAATGATTGATTTTTACCACCATTGGGTACGATGATTTATGCTAAGGCTAAGATAAGATGCTACGTTAAAGAACGCACAATTAATAGAACTGCCGCGGTACAAAATCCACCTCGAATTTCCTCAATCTTACCACTGTATATGACTAATGGTCAAACATCGTTGACTGTAAATGCTTTGCTTTCCGATAAGTCCAGAAACCTGTTTCAGGTAGGAGGAAGCAATGTATGCACTCTCATGACCCTCAGCTTCACCTTTCCCTGAAGAACCAATTAAAACTTACTGCAGTATGAGCCATCCCCTTGAACTGTCTTCAAAGACTAAATGATTCCCACATGCCCTTTACAAGAGAGACGGCATCTGGTCGGAGGAATCTGCAGGAGTGCTCCATAACATGCGTCTAATCACCGTTCTCGACGTTTGGGCGACAGTAGTGTTTGTTCAAAGGCATTGTGATCACTGCCAGCACGAGGGTCGAAATGAAGGGATCAGCTTTCTGACAGAGAAACCGACTTGGTGACAAACGTTCTGTTCTTTAAATGATTATCTCCCTACTTCTCGCCCTGGTGCAGTCTTGGGGGGCAAGCAATTGGGGCTGATGGCCCTGCTGGCTTTGCTGTCGCCTGACAACACAGTTCCGTTATTTAACGACGTTCACAGAAACGCAATTTCCAATTTTTAAGAGCTTTTTAAGGAGGCGAAATACGTTTGATATGTTCTCTTGAAACAACAGAAATCTGAATTATTAATCCAATTACATTTTAATGAATCTCACTGCATTTATCGCATTAATGAATTCGTTACGTGTTATTAACGAAGTGCACCCACGTCATTCACTCCACAGCACTGACAGAATTTTGGAAACTGGCTTTAGCTTTTTCTTACACGTTTTAAAGTATTGAAAGCTGTTGATGCAAATGTGTCACATTCAAATGTACGAGCACTTGCAGGAGGCAATTATTTATGCATACCCTGTGCCGCTATGCAGCGAAACAGTCATAGACGGAGGCTTGTTTGTTCTTGTGACATTTCTGCTCCTTTTAAGTCTGAGAGTGATGTCACATGTCAAGACTACTCCAGAAGAGAGCGCGCAGGAGAATGAGAGGAGATCTTTATAACCTGCAGCTGATTCAGAAACCTGCAAGGAGTGTGCCTGGGAATATTTCATATTGCTTAGTTTTTTTTTTTGCACTTTTCGTAGGTCACCTGCATTTGAGTAATGCCACATCCCCTCACCACCCCCGCCTGATTTCAGAACGCATTTACTATCCTTCAGGTTGTCTAGATTTCAGGCTCTGTACGTTTGTCTTTTATTATTCTAAATTGTCTTTAAAATTTAGAATAAATCACATATTGGTTTATGCTGAATGAATGTCTTTTAAATTGGTTTAAATAAGATACATGAAAAATGCAGTTATTTTTAACATTATCTCCTTTGAATAGCTCTCAGGTAAAATGTTAATTTGATCAAGGTGCCCTCACTTGGTTGAATTCTTTTTGATGCTAGACGGAATAAATGTGTCATTGATTTATGATTTGTTGTCTGGTAAATATGACCGGATTTATGTTGTAATGCTGTTAAGCATCAGAGGACACCGATAATTTAATGTAAAGCCTGATTTGATTGAGGTCTGTTCCAGCTTACAAACCACTGTGTGTAAAATCGCTCACTTTTTAATGTCCACAAGAACAAACATCCCAGCCTGAAGATGGTAAGTCAGTGCATGCCATCTCTGGTTTATTGTGGGCCCTGCAAGGCCACGAGAAGCACCCAAATATATGAGCGATCAGTGGTGTAGCCTGATACTTCACTTTAAAAAAAAATTCATTATTTAAACCCCTGCTTTTATTCCCTCCAGGGTTTATTAAGTGCCGGTTGCCATAACGACACGTTGGCTGGATACAACAAGATAAAGCGTAATGGGTCTCCTGGCACAGCTGGGGCTCCTGCTGTGGAAGAACTTCACTCTCAGAAAGAGACAAAAGGTACGGCTTGCTCCCTCGTCCGCTGGAGATCAGGGAGCATCTGCAGTAATGGCACTGAAGGTTAAAGTATAAATATGTTTGGGGTTCGTCTTAGCAGGTGAGAGCCGTGTTGTTTGTGGAAGAGAAGGAAGGGGACGCCTGACCCAGAACAGGTTAATGCTGGCGCAACAACCTTAATTCCCCCCCCCCAATGAGAACTCCTTTCTCCTTGAAATGCGCTGTGAGGAAGTGTCACCTTCAATTTTCAAAGATTTATTACTTTCCAATGTTTCGCTCCGCGGCTGAATTCAAACCCGTACCAAATTCAGCCCGGTCTACGGAGACGGCAGAAAACACATTTCGAGGTCCAGTGAAAAAAAATGACCTCTTCCGTTCTTTTCCAAATGACTTAAAAACACATCTGCACGGAAAACCTGGCTTTGGTAGGACCGTTGAGCATATGCATGCAAGATGAGTCATTTTACGGGCTCTGAGGAACAGCCGTTTTGATGCAGAAGGTAGCTTAAGCAGCTGTGGAATCTGGGGATTTGCTGATGTAAATCACAGTAATCAACCCGCTTCATCTGAACACACTGACAAAATCTAGATACTCCCGTAAGTGGACACTCAGTTCAGGTATGTTTTCATGAAGCATACCTAAACTGAGTGGAGAATTCCCATGACTTCACTGGTTAACACCTGCCTTTCCATCATCATAATATCTCGCTTAATCACCTAATGCGCCAGCTAATGATGCTGTACGTTATGTGCAATGGGGCGTCTCCACCAGCCTCGCCAAATGAAGAGACGTGGCTAGCCACGGGTCAACTCATAGGCCATGTCTCGCTTAGCTAAAGTTTGGTTCTGTTTCCTTTCACTGACTGCGTCCCACTTTTCCCAGAGGGTGGGCCTGAATTTTGATTTAATTCCAGTCATCATATCACCTGTATGTGTTTAAATATAACCAAGGGAGATTGGAGCAGGAGGGGGGAAATATCCACCCACTAAGTACCTCAGAGATAGGTCTCACCAGGGAGTTCCTCCACACATGATAGAGGAAAATCTAATGAACTGGAGGTAGGGAGGGAGGGAGAGGTGTTTTTAGTAAAGTTTTTCTTTTCACTTTGAAAAGGAATACAAACTTTTAACATAAGGAGACATTTATAGAAAGAGGAAATCTCCTTAAGCTCACGACTGCTTCTTAGCACCTTGTTATCTTCTCATGTGAAATAAAAAAAAAATGTATAAAAGTGATTATGAGTGATTTTAGCAAAGCCTTCCAAGGCATCATTTCAGCCTTTGAATTCAAACTTTGTGGTAGAAAAAAAAAAAATACTCTCACTGCATTTTACAAAAATATCATTTTGTATGACAGATTTAAAGAAGACTCATCATACAAAGTTAACGTTTAAAGAAATTCAAGCTGAATTTAGTTTAAATCAACTTTTAGAACATGTCTGCAGTTAAAAGTAGGATAAATTCACCAACAACCACTCCAAATGCCGTACTGTATATAAGATAATGTGTTAATAAACATTTATTAAAAAATAATTGGGACACAAGCCTGTCATTCACATTTATTTTGCTGTATATAACAATAAAGGACAGAAAAACCATTAAAAAATATAAATGATAAACAGAGGGTTACTTCCTGTGAAATTTATATAATTGCCTGTACTCAAAAACTGCATGGTATTTAAAATTTAAGCGCAGTTCCATTTTTATGAATCTAAGTTTGCAAACGACCTGTTGGTGTTTGGTCATATTAATGTAAAAGTGATGTAAAGTGTAGCTCTCCTGTCCATCACAAACCTTCCTCACAACCTGTTGGTGTTTGGTCATATCCCTGTAAAAGTGATGTAAAGTGTAGCTCTCCTGTCCATCACAAACCTTCCTCACAACCTGTTGGTGTTTGGTCATATCCCTGTAAAAGTGATGTAAAGTGTAGCTCTCCTGTCCATCACAAACCTTCCTCACAACCTGTTGGTGTTTGGTCATATCCCTGTAAAAGTGATGTAAAGTGTAGCTCTCCTGTCCATCACAAACCTTCCTCACAACCTGTTGGTGTTTGGTCATATCCCTGTAAAAGTGATG
>JAOYSI010013990.1:40982-57167 GCA_025775065.1 Hiodon alosoides | reverse complement strand
TTTCTCGCACTTATTTCTCGCACTCAATGACTCTCTTTGCGATTCCACACACATCACTAATCCAGTTCTGCCTTGTTCCTTTCTCTGTTTGTAAGGTGGGCGACGATGAACCCTAAGGCACCTGCTTCCTGTATGTCCATGACAATGTCCTGTGCCATTCTTCCTGTGTAGAACGCGTTTGCCCCCTCTTCAGCGATCTTTGCATAAGTGTCGGCCAGGGAGAGGAACTTTATGGTGTCATTTTCCTTCAGGATAGTTGTATTTGAGTAGCAGAACACGGCGCTGGAATCAAAAACGAACGGAGATCAAGAGAGGAAAAAAAACCACAGAGAGGAATCCCCATTGTGTTCCGGTTTGTGCTCCCTGGAGCAAAATACTGCTTCCGGACACATCTCCACACGTTCCTACCACAAGTCTTTGTCTCCGAGGATGGTCTTTCCGTTCGCGGAGATGGCCTCGGCCAGCGCTTTGCCCACAGGGAAGCCCTGGCGTGCCAGCTGTATACTGGGCTGAAATAGATCCTTCCATGGCAGACGCCCGTGGCGCTGGTGTGCCAGCTCGTAACCTCGGATCTCGCCTGGGACAGCGATGGACAGGCCCCCTGTGGATGCAGTGGAGAGCAGTATAGTCCCCAGACATGTTATGTTGTAAATTTTGTAATTTTATAACAGTGAAATCATCATCATCATCATCATCATCGTGGTTGTCTTCCTCGGCAGTGGTTTAGTCCTGATATCATTGACACAAAGCACTCGTGTTTAGATTCCATGTATGTTCACAGTTTAAAGCCAAGCAAGGCTTAAACCCAGAAAACTTTAACCCCTGCCTTTGCACCGCTGTACTGGAGAGTTTGGCGCGAATGTAAAAAATAATCGTATTTTCTGCATTATCACTGTGATGTCATGTGATGTCTAACTGACATCATAAGTAATACCTTACCTTTTTTGGACAGGCTGGCATTACCACCAAACATGTTTTCACTTGCGTTTAAAGGTGCGGTCTCCCTTGCGTCAATAAATTCAACCTTTCCTGTGGAAATACATTTAAAAAAGAAGTTAAGGGCGAAAGTCTGAAGCAACATGTTGGGGGCAATATGGATGGGCAAGAGGATCCCACCTGTTTTCGCATTGTAGATGGTGAAAAAGAGCCCTCCCCCGATACCCATGCTGTGAGCGTTCATGAGCCCCACGCACAGCAGGGCGGCGATAGAGGCATCTACTGCTGACCCGCCGCTCTTCAGTATGTCCCTGAGGATGCAAACACAAACACATGGACACACGCCACATGCTAGACGCCATGGGCCACACGCCACATGCCACGGACCACATGCCACACAGCCTCCGCAGACCCTGCCCAAAGCCATGTGAGAATGCACTCTTTAATTGGTCATTGTGAATTGGGGTCAGGTACATAAAACAGGGAAGGCAGTCTAGGCAGGACTATAAAAGGACTATAAAAGGTTCTAAGATACAGGTATTCTACCCATGGGTAAATTATCTGTTTTAAACATTAGGTAAGAGGCGAGTGCCACACTCTGTAATGTTTGGTTAGTTAGCCCCTTCTTTGTATAGTTAGACGATTTTGTTGTGTGTTTTTCTTTGGCTCCGCCCGTGTTCCTTCTCCCCTTATTGAGTGCTGGTGGAGTATTTGAATTAGTTATTATTAATATTAAAAGCCAGCCTTTCTGCACTCGACTGGCTTGTCTCGTGTCTACCCATTTGTTATTTAAAGTTTGTTATCTATGTTGTGATCATAATCTGTTGAACAATTATACAATTGTTTGATGTAGAAAGCTATAAGAGTTCCGACAGCCCTTTCTTAATTAGGGAATTTAATTCCACCTGCCGTTGCACACAGAGCTGAGTTCGCAGTAAGTTTCAATGTGTTGCATGACTCTGGAGATGTTTTCCCGAAGACGGTTTGTTAAATACTAACAACTGGGCGACTGGTGGGTTGAAAGACCACTTGTGACTTCCTTATTTCCCTTCTGATAGCTGGGGTCTGTGCCACTAGTCAAGACTAAATACAATTCCAAATAGAGAAAAAAAATTCCTATTCCAAAATTTAAAGAAATGATCAAACTTAAATCCCAAATCACTGATATCCTTTAAATTCCTTATCGTTTACGGAGAACAGTGTATTACAGATGCATGTGCTCACCGCCCAATCTCTGAGCATCGCCCAGCGTCTGCAGCCACGGCTGCTTTGGAAAAGGAGTCTCCCGGTGACGGCTTCCAGTTGCCCACGGTGAAGAACACCCCTACGAAGGTGCCCACGGAAGCCACCAGCAGCACCAGCAGACCAATCACGACGGATTTCTTGACCATTTTCCTGTCATAGCACATCTCGTAATTCAACGACTGTGTTCACGTAAGTGTAATTTATGCAGAAATATGCAAACACTCGATATCGTCCATACTCGTTGACATTATCCATTTTAAGTACCATCACAATTTAATACGATGACAGTCTCCTACAGTGGATACAAACCTACGACCTTTGAGTCAAAGTCCTAAAAGGTCTGTTTGACAATGAGCCAACATTTGTCCGGTTGTCGAGCCCCACGGATAAAAAGACAGACCGACTTTCACCTTTTCTGGAAGGTGTTCTCCTGGACTCTTCAGAAGCTCAGACTGTAGCACAGTTCTCGTCCCAGAAAATACGAGGAGGCTGAAGGGTAAGGAGGGGATGAAGGTCTTCAGAAGCACTGTTCTTGAGGCGAGCCAGCGTGCCGGAGCCAGAGGGAGTGATATTGCAGACACGTCTGAAAGAAAAGGTCACGGTCGAACGTTAGATAAACATAATGAGACGCAGCAACGCCCAGGTTAATAAGCACCTGGCTCTCAAGGCTAACCCTCGGCGATGTCCAGCTCCTTCATTACCATGAACACAGACAACGCTGGTGGGCCGAAGAGAGAGGCGCACAGTTGTGCGCACGGGGCGATTACATCATCAGCGTAACGCAACAACAAAACTGAAGACATGGAAGCCCGTGCAGTGCGGGGATGATGTGAGAAATAAAGACTTTTGACGCGCCTGGAAGGACTTTTGACGCGCCTCTTTCCAAAGGTTTCTGTTGGCTCTCCAAGACACTTCCTGCCTTAAGTTCCACATTTCCTCCTTTGTTTTGTTGTCGTTATTTGATAGAAAGCTGACTGTGAGGGTCCACACAAACATAACTGGCTAATCGTTCCGGATCGATAGCTCCTCAGTGCAGCCGGTCCATGTTGTGTTAATCCTGTTGCAATGCTGTAGACACTTTACCCATCCCCTTCCACCTCCATCTCCTCACATCCTGCTTACAGATGGAGAGACTGAGATGGCCTTTAAGGATATCACAACCCAATCAGAGACGGCCAGAAGAATACCTGACAATCGGCTACCAACTACTGTTCTAGAACGTTTATGGTTTTCTTTTTATTTTCTTGCATTTCCTTCAATATATATATAGGAATATATTTTGTTTGGATTTCTTTTTAAATGAATAGATTCCATTATGCATTACTTCACACCTAAAAACTTTTCTCATATAAACCAAAATGAAAGGTAGTACAAAACAGTAAGTCATTTTTGACCAGGGAAACTTTTCACATTTTCAGAAGGCAGTGTAGTGGAACATGTCGATACAGATACATTGACGTCTTAATACATGTCGCAATTAAGCCATACGTAGTCATATGTACAAGCATCTGTGAACCTTTATGAATGCTTATAATTAAAAATTACTGATGTACCTTTAAGGCTTTAATTTAATTTAACATGCAGATCTTTAAAAGCACTGCTGACCATGGTCATTTCCACAGGTTTATCACCCGATTAAAATAAAGGCGTTTTTTCAGCTTTTACATAGTGTCGTGTTGCCTGACCGGTTCCTCCAGTAAAACACAAGGCTAATGAGATGTACCCAGCTAATGATAAGCCAAACTGTTAGCTGGGACTCTTCTGGACTGGTCTAACCTCTAAAAATTCAGCCGTGAATGTGAGGAACACCTACCTGTCCCGTGTTCTGTGCGTTCCGCTGTGAATGTCTGGAACACCTACCTGTCCCCTGTGTTCCGTGCGTTCCACCGTGAATGCGTGGAAAGCCTGCCTGCCTCCTGTGTTCCGTCCGAGCGCAAAAAAACCTCAGAGAAGGTCTGGAAGTCCCAACTCTCTTTATGCAGCTGGCACCATACAAGTAATGTCTCTTAATGTTTAACTACAACAGCTTCAATAAACCTGAATTACCGAAAACATGACAGCAGTGAAGCTGCCAATCCAGCCAAAGAACATTTTGTGGGTGTGAAAAGTGACGAAGCTTGAACTCCTTCCTGAAACCTACAAGTATCGACACGCACGCGGGAACACGCACATGCACACGCACACAAGCGAACACACACATGCAAACACACACACACACACACACACACACACACTCACAACTTCAATAGTTGAGGCAAATAGATGAATCATGTGACAGCTAAAGTTATCAGACATCACTGTTAGTTGCCATTAGACAAATACATCCTTGCAATAAACATTTAGAAACCGAATTGAGACATTCAGACAATCAGATGGGGAAACCATTGTTTAATATTTTCTGCAACCCTGTTAACTCGTCAACTGGGCAATCCTGTTATATATAATCCTAGACACCTGGATAAACAACCACAGCACTTTGCACTTACTCTTGTAACATCAGCTGATGATTTACTCATGTGAATGTGTCAAGCGAATAACTGGTTAACGATAAGTGATGGAAGATTTCATAATGAGATATATTTATCACCGGAAACTTGGATCCACCTCTCACTTAGATAAAGTAAAATAAATAGTGCATCTACATAGATGATTTACTGGATTGTTAAGTAGGCCCGTGACCAGTGAACAAAGTAGATGTTCTCAAAAGCTCCTTTCCAACTTACTTGGGTTTTCCTGGTATCAGAGAACGAGAGAAGAAAACGAGAGATTAAAAATAAACTTGGAGGAGGAAGACGGTGATCGATTTCAGATATCTGGTAAGGCCTACCAAGGCCATGGATTTTACGTATCTTCACATCTGCTAACACTCTGTAGGCCTATGTGATACCGTTCTAAACTGACACCTCAGGTCACAACAGCCACACTTCTGAAGGGCATTGCTTGTAAGGTGGAATTCTCAGGTCAAAAATGCATTTGCAGCGCTAGAGGGCAGTAACGATTGCACTTCCCCTCAGTGACCTAATTTTACTTTCAAGTGACCTCGGCTCCTTTAGCAAATTACAATGGGGGGTTTAAAATGTTTTACACAAGACAATCTGCTCGTATTTAATCGCACTCGGGAGCACGTCATGCAAATTAAGGTACCGGAGTGAGTTAATTTTCAAAACGGCTACACGGACATCACTCGTGCTGTTTTCGTAGGTTGGTTTACATGCACAGATCTCAACCCACGAGAACATTGCATCACGGAATCCATGGTTGTCATGTGACAGCTTTTTAAATTACAACAGTGTACTTCGAGTTTGGTTCTTTGGTTCGCTTCCATTTCTTTCGCTTATTTTCTGAATTTACTCATGCCGTTGGATTTGACCTCGTGCTTCATCCTGATCCTTTATTTTTCCAGCAAACCGGATTTTCCAGAATTTTGGTGGCCAACGTGCACGCCCGTCGCCCTTTCACGAGTCAATAACACTGCATGTAATTTCCCCCAACGACACAACATTAAGGGCTCAGGATTTTCTTTAACGGATCGTGTTCACAATTTTTCAGCTCAGAGCTTACACCCAGGTCAAAAGTGATTTTTGTTATTTGATTTGACTTTAATTTAGTTTCTAAGTAGACCAACTTATCAGTGTAATTTGAATTCAAATTAACCCGCGGAACAATTAAGGTAATCGATCAACAACAAAAAAAATTTTAAGTAGCAAAGTAAAGCTCATTTTCTTCAGAACAAATCCTTGTGCGCCCAGAAAAAAACATTAGCATTAGAAAAAAAAACATTTTAAGAAGCCTCAGTGAGACCGAGCAGCGGACCGAGCCTTCTATGGCTGCAAAGCACTGGCGCAACTTAGAAACCAGTTCAAACTATTTCGAAAAAAAATATTAGTGCAAAAAACATAATAAAATCGTTTTTTACAACTTCTTATGGGCTTCCCAGTACGAAAACTTTAAAACGGTTGTTTTCCCTCACTTAGCTAAAATAGGAGTAAGGTTAGTGCGCACCTGACAAGATATATTACCCGTTTTAGAATAAACTGTGAACATGTTCATGTTGTTTGTAAATTATAGGCTACTCTATAATAGGCTATACAGAAAAGACGAATTAGCTAATAGTCCTAAATTATTAAATTAGGCCACTCCACCCGGTTTTGTTTGAAAAAAAATTAACTTGCCATCCAATTGGTCTTAATTAAATTTATGGAGTTCAAATCAAGTGTGTGGTGTTCTTGTTATCAAACACGCATGTGGGTACGATGTGCTCTGATTGGCCAGCGACCGCATGAGAGCCTTCTAGATACTAGCACTGCTGTGAGATGACAGCTCCGGAGTAACACGCGAGGAGAGCAGTCGCGACACTGTCTTCATAAACTAAAAATACATTACATGTGTATAGCTTGCGTTGTAATGTCCTCAGTGCGCGTAGTTTTACTTTTTTGACCCGTATAGACTCAAAGTTAGTATTGGGGAAGAATGTGTTCATAACAAGTTATTTTCTCAAGTTTGCTGTCTATCAAAGGGATAACGGTGTTAATACATCATTACTATTTAAACTGTAAAACAATGGGTTCCAGGCTGAGCAGACGAAGAAGTCTTGACAAGGAGACGCAATTATCCAAGAGGAGACGCCAGCTGCACGGCTCTGGAGAAACCGGGGGAAGTGGGAGCCGTGGCGGTAGGCACTTCGTGTTTACATCCCTGATACGGAGGTCCGACAAGTTGCCTGAGATGCTACGGAAAACTATCCACAGCCCGTACGTGAGAAGGGTGGCGTGGATTCGGGAGATACAGAAGCTTCTCCGCGAACACAAGGTGGACCAGGCGAGCGACGTGCTTAAATTACTAAGAAAGGTATGTTGTTTCACGCATGTCGCTGGTTAGTTCTCCCCTCTGTAATGCGCCAGACGGCGTGTTAAGAACAAAAATATGTATCATCTTGGGTACCAATTATATTAATGGGTAACATTTTTTTGTTGTTGCATTAAATACTAAATTTAAATGTGAACATCTGTTTTGTTGATGTTTCGCACAACAAAACGAGTACCCGTCGATAAACGCAAGTGTCGATTGACTGCAAACGGTTTGATCACTTTTCGGACCAGATCACGTGAGCACAACGGGTCTCAAAGTGTCTGTGTGTGACCACAAGTTGTTGCACCTGCAGTTAATTATTAAAGCCGGATGATAGACTGTCAATTCATCGTTTTCTTTTCTTCCATTATTACGATACAACTCAAGATGACATAAAATCAAACAGCCATGTTTGAAGAATAAGATTTTAACGTTTTAGTTGCGAATTCTAAACTTTTTTTCTTTCATGCGTGGCCCTTTGGAAGTTATAAAAACAAGTGTATGGGAACATACTTCTGTTCCCAAAAAAAAACAAAAAACTGCAAGTATTACCATGCACCAAAAAGCCTCGATATTTCTGTGTCTTCCATGCATCTGGATGAGTACTCTATGGAGGTCATGATTTGGCCAATGTCCTTTTAGATCAGCTGTCCACTCATCCTGCTGATATGATTGGAATGCACTAATATGATTGGAAAGGCAGCTAGTGCAAGCTGTCGGTATTTTCTAAGCCTAATAAAATTGTACCCACCCTTGTAACATGAGTGAGTTTCAGAAACAGTGGGTCTGCTTTTTTACTCTACTCCTGTACTGTTGTGGTTTTGGCGTCTGTGTCTGCCAACTAAGTTATGATGTAATATTAGAATGTCAATTATGTGTTACAGTGATGGGCTCGGGGTCTGCCTATAGAGTAAGCTCGAGAAGCACCAAATCAAGTTTCT
This sequence comes from Hiodon alosoides, assembly GCA_025775065.1. NCBI lineage: Eukaryota > Metazoa > Chordata > Actinopteri > Hiodontiformes > Hiodontidae > Hiodon > Hiodon alosoides. The sequence goes on along the minus strand of JAOYSI010013990.1, from coordinate 49,197 downwards.
GGCTTTGGCGTTAACTTATCGTTCAGTAACCACAGGCTCATGTTCACATGACTTAAGGTCAGAGGAATGTCCTTATCCTAAATTGTAGGTGGCAGTGTAGCTCTGTGGACCAGGGGAATATGTGAAGAACCAGTCCGCCTGGTGATGCACCTGAGGACACCAGATAAACACGTCTCTACTACAATGGTGGGGTGGTGTCTGGTCCGTGACAAAGATCACTTAATTTGGCATTCAGGTATACTCCGGTATACAGCTGATTTTGCTGAATTAAACCGGCCCCCAAGGACAAAGAACATAGTCATCCGCTGTGACGGGCAGAATCGTTCTTGGGAGCTTGGTGTTGTTAATCAAGGTGTTTGGCTCGGGTTAGCCCACGGCCAGACGGGAAGCCGTTGTCTCTCAAGTTAAGCTCCATAAAGGGATTGCCAGGAGACCTGGCTGTCCTCACACGTAATCCATGTCTCAAAACCAGCCTGATCCAGTGAGGCAGTGACAGCCAAAGCTGCTGTTGCTCAGTTTCACCTGTAGGCCAACTGGAATATTTACTGGGTTTCAATGTACGCCTTGGGAGGGAGTCAAGAAAGCGTTCTCCAGTCTTACCGAAGTTCATGTTCCGGTTGAAAACGATGCTCCATCTTGGGTACAAATGACTTCAGGCAATTTGGCAAATTTTATTATTATTGCTATTTTAAGCTCGACCAATGAGAGAAAAGTGGGTGGAGCAATGGGCTCGAAGAGGTAATCCATACAGAACCCTTATTGCCTGCTTTTCTCAGAGCTCTTTGTATGTATGGGGGTGAAGGGAGGGGGGGCACAGCAGAAATGGGCACACCAACAACCCCACTACCGCTCCACAAATTCTATCCATTGGCCAAAAATAGCCTGCCCGAAGGGGGTTATAGGAGGTGATAAAGTTGGGAAGCCCAAATGAGAATCTGTGGTTCTTCGAAATAAAAAGGCGGAGAATTGCCGTCGCTGCAAATGCAGCCCTCAAGCACTCTTTAAGAAATTCAGGCATTTTTCAGTCCCGCAGGACCACAGCATGTGTGGAAAAGTAAAACGCTTCAGCCTATTCAACTCACTTACCGACATTTTAGTATACAGTATCGTCAAAAAAATAACACGGCTGTTATAAACAGGTTTTTTTTTATTGATGTGACATTTTGGAACAGTGATGCAGAAACGCTGGATATTTTATTCATATATAAACTTGTGGTTCCTGTGCGTCCGACACAATGCGCTGACATCAGCTAAAATGCTCTGTGGCGGAAGTTTGCCGTTATTTAGGACTGCTCATTGCTCCTAACTGCCAGCCTTGATTCCCACCTGTGATTCATCAGCTACCGGCGCGTACGACACAAATCGGCGTTTTTGTGCTTGTGGGAACCCTTGGCGACGACCTCTCCTGCTGCAAACCGGCACCTCACCTGATCCCCCGCAGCCGAAATCCGGGAGACGAATAAAGTGTAATTTAAAAGAGATCTAGTATCACTCCATCTGTCGCTGCTCCACCCTGGTTCACCTGTCCAGGCGCTTTCATCCGCCTTGGCCCGAGGAGTCCCTGATTCGTGGGGCTCTCCGGTGGCACAGCGTGGGGATTGCACGACGTCATTCGGGGGTCGCTCTGGGTCAGTAGGGCTTCGTGCTTCATGCATCGTACTTTTTGAATACACTGGAAATGCTTGACTTTCCACTATCATTTGATTACTCATGATAGTGGGGGGGGTTTTTTGTTTTTTTGCAGCAAAGCCAGGATTTTTCGCAAGTCAAGCTGCCTACCTGCGGGTACATGCTGCTAGCAGCCATTCGGGTTGGGGGTGAGAAACGAGCAAGGAATTTTGATCATAATATTTTCTTTTTTATCCCTTCCCGTGTCTCCATAATTGGTTTGCTCTTAAAATTCGTCTGTAGTCTAGGTTTTCAATATGGATATTTTTTAATCAAATAAAATTCTTGTTTCATTAGGATCGCCTTGTATAATTTAAGTGTCAGTGGGATTGCTGGATTCCAACATGGAAAAGCGATTTAACCACAATGGTAAATTACACCCCAGGCCTACTGCACATACGGATTTAGAATGAAAACGCCATGGCGTCATGAGGTTAAAGGCGATGTAATCCTGTTTGCTTCCATGTTACGCAATGCTGCCACAGAGGTAGAGGCAGACGCTAACTGGCGCAAACACCGCTACAAATCTAGGTATCAGACGGAGCTTCGGAGAGCAGCTGAGGTTGGAACGTTGTGTGGTCACCGTAATCCATCCATCGCGTTCTGACACAAGGCGACCACAGTACTTCCCCCGTTGTTAACGCCAACTGGGAAGTTTAGTGTTCTTCAAAAATGGTCCTTTGTCAGAGAATTTTAGAACACAAACGCACAATTATGTACGTGTGAAATACAAAATTGCGAAAGGTCACTGAAGTTCTGCTGTGTCCATTAGCAGCAAGACGTTTCCAGTTTGGTAACAGAAAATGTCTCCATTTTTAACCTCACTGGGTGAAAAACGGTGATGGAAAGAGGGAGTTTTCCTAGCAACTTAAACATTTCTTTTAGAATAAGGTGACTGAAATAATAAGGACACTGCGCTTGCACAGTGGGATTTTATGTTAATGTGTTGATGATGATGATGATGATGATGATAACTCTTGTGCCTTTTAGAAATCAACCATTGCCCTAATGTGAAAAGATAGCAAATGAATATGCTAGGGGAACAGAAGATGTTGGGTGCCTGGGTCAAACTTTAAGAACTTGCAGCAGATGACTGTTCAGTTAACTGGTCTCACAAGTCCATCTTATGGGTAGACGGGCTATTTTAAATGTGTCGCCAACTAGCTAAACAAACGGTTGAATTTTTTTTTCCCCCTTACCTACTTCCCACCCGTCCTTAATGTTGGTTGTATAAATCGCCCTTTGTGTGTTCCTATCCTTCTATACCGCCCCTGCAGAATATCATGTCAGATTCCTGCTATTTGTTTGAAGACCCCGGCGCGCGTATTTGACAACTGTCAGCCTCCTCCGGGTTGGGAGGGTGCCACTCTGATCCAAAATCTTTTGAAGTATCTCGTCACGCGGCTTGTTCCGCAGCGTTCCAGCCCACCGACGCCCTCCCCCCCTCCGGGAACACCTTGAAATCCCGCCGTCTTTACACTTTGCCAGCACTGATTCGCACGTCGATCCGAATCTTGCCAGCAAGCCGATCACGCAGGAAGGAAAACGCCCTCTGAGAACAGGGGGACCCTGTATCTGCCTGTTACTCGCCTTGGCTGCGTTCACGTTTATTTATGCTGAGCGCACAGTCCACAGTAGGGGCGACATCTGCTCATTTTGCTGAGTTGCCCATCGCTGCCAGCAGGGAGGGGATCCCAGAAGTTGCCTCTGCTATTATGCGCAGTGTTGACAGATTTTATTTCAGTCTCCAGCTCAACGTAGGCTAAAAACGGGCCCCTCTTCTGGGGAAAAAAATGGACCATTCCGACATGTCACGTACGTTACACATTTGGCATCGCATGATTCATTAGCAGTCAAAACGAGTCAAGAATAACATTTCACATTTTACACCTATATTCTATCGTTAGAAACAAACAGACCAACTGTACAGATACAAAAAATATATTTTATCGCTAGGACACCTTGAAATTTGTCCCTGCAAACTGGCGACAGTGGCAGTTCAATATTTATTTATGATTATATATTTTTTTTATAACAAGTCCAGTTATATTTTCTAGATGTGCACCGATATTTAAAAACGATTAATCTGATTTGATTAAAATGTCTGTTTTGCTGTTTCGTAGGACATGGGTCTGGAAGGCACCTCCCTGAATGACATTCTTTACAAGAACGCAGCCTTCCTGAACTTGGTGGACCCCATTTCCCATGAGCTCCTGCTCGGCCTGGCCCGCGACATGCAGTGCCCCAAGAAGGTGAGCCCTCTGTGACGGCCCTGGGCTATCATTCTACATTCGGACTGTCCCCAGAACACACGGTTCTCTGTTCCTGTCTCTGCCAGAGAGACAGATCTGGCGTTAATTGGTCCTGTGGGATCAGAACGCAAACGCTCGCCTGTTGAAAAGATAATTCACACATGGATAGCGAGTAGAGATGGATCAGGAGAAACGTAACAATGTTTCAGGAGAAAGGTAACAATGTTACAGGAAGGCTTCAGCTGCAACTGCATCCTCGAGGTAGAATGTGATAAATTGTGCGCTTTACCAGGACCAGGAATGCCTTCAGTTTGCGTTGAGAAACCACAAATGGAAACTGCTCTAGATATTATTTCAAGTGCAAAGAAATGAGACGTCTGTGACGAGCGAGCAGCTCTAGCCACTTGATTTGATTATAGGCTTCAGATTGGGGTGCACCTGTGCTGTCAACATCATTTGCTGTGGGGTGGCAAAGTAATCAGGTCTGCACCTGATACTGGTCGTTCGTTTTTGATTGATAATCGGGGAGTTTAAAATGGGTAAGCTGGGGGCATCACTAAAACCACCTTGGATCCATGAAGACCTCTTCACTTTGCCAAAACCAACCATGATCCCACTACTACCACCATTTTGTTGAGAGTCCTGCATAAGGTATGGGCTGTCACAAAATTTGAACCTCATCTTGAAAATCATTTTAATAAATATTTTTAATGTACCTCTTTTTCTCAGATGTAATGGATTTCCAGCATTAGCAATGAATGAATTGGACCATTACAAAATTCGAGACCATATCGTATGGATAGAGTGTACTGTGTTGACCTGGGATAACCTCGCCACCTGTTCTCAGCGTAAATGTCGTAAGTGGTAAAGGTTAAAAGGGCCAACTAAATAACTAGAACTCTAACAGTCATTTATATGGCTAAAATCTTTGCTACTTAGCTTTAATTTTGACCTGGAGAGGACACAGCGGTTGGTCATCGTTCTATTCCTGATGGCAACAAAGCGGTCACCTTCTCCCTAAAGCAAACCTCCCAACAGACTGAATTTGTGAGACATGCTAGCTGGGCTGGCTCTGTTAAATGGCCCTGTTGTGTTCTTGCGCTCTCTCTCTCTCTCTCTCTCTCTCGTTTTCTCTCTTACTCTGTCGGTGTCTGTTGTTTTGTTTTCCCAGTAATTAGATTACCCCTGCTCTGCTCCACTCAACCCATCTTAAGACTGACACAGAGAGGACAGGAAAGGGGGGGTAAAAAAAAACCAACCTACTTGTCTTTGTTTGCCCAGGGAGCGCGCTAGGCAAACGTTGGTGTGGAAGAGAACAAAGCGAAGCGGTCTTAACCCCTGTGATGACACCCTCTGTTTTTTTGTCATTGTATGTCGTGAGGTGGGGGAAGGAGGGGGGTTTTTCTGACTGAATTTCCCTTCAGACCATTTGCTCGAACAATCCCACATCTTTAAAGGCAACTTAAGCATAATCATTCCAGAAATGTTTAATTTTTTGCGGATGCCAGTTTTTCGGGTACAGGAAACTACGGGATTAGATTGTGTTGGGTTTTAGAGGTATGATCTGTAATGTGGCAGGAGGCTGCAACAGAATCTGATAACATTCCCTTTTAATTTTTAATGTCCAGAGCTAACAAAAGCAACAGGCTTCCTGTTTTACCCCTTACCTTGATAATGCCAAAGCTCTATGAGTACCATGTTCTTTTAGATAATCTTTTTTTTAACCATTTAGCAAGGGCATAAATATATTTCATGGTAATTGTATCTACATGAAACATCGATAAACGTATGCTTGCAAATTAAGTTACTTTCATATATACATTTATAAACGACCAAAAAAAAAGTTAAAGGGATATGGGGCCCTGCAAAAGTTATTCAGTTCCATTCCAGGTAAAGTGAAATGAAAGTTTAAAAGCTATGCTTTTTAAAAACAAAAATTATGGTATGTGCAATTCTGTCCATTCAGTTCCAGTCACTATCTCGTCTTGGTTTCCTGGTCTTCAGAGATGATAATCCTTCTCGCTAATCTTCTCTTCCCTTTCCCAGGGCAGGGATTAGTAACGGTGGGTCTCTTGTGGGTCGTTTGTTGCAGTACGCCGAACCCTTGAAGTCCTCTGACAAGATCTGCAGACAGCTCATCTACCACCTGACCCCGCACTCAAAGTGGGCCCGACAGGGCACGCCGCAGAGGAAGTCCCAGGCCTGGTGAGCTCCTGCGTTGGCCCACCTCCGTCCACAGCAGGCCAGCGTCACCGACCGTTATCCCCAGGGCATGGTTCTGAGTTAAGACAGCCTGCTGTCTTGACCAAGCGTGTCTGGAGTTGTAACTGATGTAACGGCCCTGATTCTACATAGCAGGCTACCTGCTTCAAACTAACTCACTTGGGGGGGGAACTATGTTGAATGAAGAGCAGTCCCCCGCAAGTTCTCCAAGAGATAAAGTTCCGTGTGTAATCAACAGGTAACGCCATATTCTAACATCCCACACCCTCCATGTACTGTGGGTCTGATGGGTCAGTTATGTAGACCACACCACACCACACCACCCGCTTGGGGCCTCTCAGCACCACACCACACCACCCGCTTGGGGGTCTTTCCGAAGAACAGGGTTTTGAGTGGGCGATGGGACTGAGTCACCCTCCAAAAAATGCGATCTCTTATTTCCAGAACCCCTGGACACTAATTTACGGCATGGGGGGGATACGCCTGTGGCGGGAATAGAGTAAATAATCCAGATTAAGCTTTTAAGAAAGTATTTCATTGTTCGACTGCTTAGCGATGTCATAAAATGAGAAAATCCCAGCATCTCAGCCTGACAGGTGCGTTGAAGAGGTACAGGAAAACATTGTCCTAATGAATGTTTTTCTCTGTGCGTTTTTAACCCGCCTAAGCCCCAAGCAATTACCCCAGTTTGTGGTGGTGCTGCTGCTGCTGCTTCTTTGACAACAGCAGTTTAATGGCCAGCGCTTGCCTTTGCACACCAGTTTCCACAAACTGCCCTGTCCGTTCTCCCTCTGAAAGGAGTGGAGGATTCTAATAGTCTGGGTGGGGAGGGCGGTCTCAGGAATTGTGAGGTGAGTGCTCAAGAAAGAAAGTAGATATCAAAAATGTGTATAGTGAGTAGTCCTTTGATGATATCCAATTTGGGTTGTTAAATGATAATACGGCCTGCAGGAACAGTCACCTTCTACTGCCAGTTTCTGAAGACTTTCCCCACCGGGCTGCATATATTAATCCTTATTGCGGTTTATAAGGACTAAATTTTGCTAATGGGCTCGTTACTGTGTAGTCTGTGCTGGTGAAATGAGCCAAGTAAAGGTAACGAGCTCTGACTTTCACCTGGTCTCCTTTCGCTCTACCTGTCTCTCTCTCAGCTCCCCCCCCCCCCCCTTAAAGAATTTCACTTTCTTAAAAAAGCTTAATTGTTTCCCTAAAAACATGGTCCTGACAGGAATCTCATCTCTGCCATAATTAGTGCTGCTCCACTGTCTGATAGGTAGCCCTGAGAGAACGTTGGTTTACGCCACAACTTCACAACACTTCACTCTGACGAGCTGAATTGCTATTTTTGCATTGCTCTCTCTCTCTGTCTCTCTGTCTCTCTCTCTCTGTCTGTCTCTGAATTAGATTCCAAGTAAATTAATGGTAAAAATTCTCATACCCCAAAGTTGCCGAGTGGCTTCTCTGTAACATTAAAAATAAGGGCCTATGCAACACAATTAATTTAATCACTTGTCTTCATCGCAAGGCAAGCACCCAGGCAGGACTCCTCATACCTTCAAGCCCCAGTGGGTTTAATAACTGAACGGACAGATACATTTGAAAGAGACTTAGTGCTGTCTGTCAGTGCCTGTTGAGGTTAACTTTTTTGGTTTACTTTCTGTAATGCGGCAGGATGCAGTTGAACGCACAACACAAATACACTGCGCAATTATGTTATTGGACTTACACGTTTATTATTACGAACTGCTGTATGAAAACAAGAAATTGAAACTATTTTTACCTGTTGGTATTGACAGTAATGAGCAGGTGGAGGAGAAAATTGTGCGGTTTGTTATTTTGGTAGCGTTTCCAACAGTGAAAATAAAAACTTTCATTGGAGCCGGCCCTAATCCCACCGCAGGTTGGGCGATGGTTGTTGGTGGGGTGCGGGGCGAATGTTTCAGCACATGTGAGTAAGTCTCCCATTGGCAACCCTGGCCTGACCTCCCTGCAAGGCTGATATCCGAACCCGAGTCAGGACCCAGAGGGTATCGTGTGATAAGCCAGTAAAAAAAAAAAAAAAACTATAAATA